>JAMKQA010000155.1:0-47530 GCA_024699735.1 Posidonia australis
GGAGAGGTGTCGGGAGTGGTTGACGGCGGCAGGAGGAGGTCAGATGTGGTCGACGCCTGAAGGAGGGGGTGGTGGTGGGAAGAAGAAGACTAGTGTTAAGGTTTGGTGAGAAAAAGAAAATCTAGTACTCTAATGCCATGTTAGAGGAAAATACAGAGATAAGTTTTATTGATCAACTATAAGTGCATATATATAGTGATAAGGGTATCCATATAAAGTAAACAGATATCCATATAACCATTAAAGAATGATTCATCTAATAACTTTAACATTACTAATACTAATTTTTGAGATACCAGTCTTAGTAATTTCTTTGTGAGTAGTGAAGCTTGACTCTTAATTATATTTTTATTTATTAAACTAAAACATGTCATGAGGTGGTACTGTTAAATTTACCATTATTGATCAAATTATATAAAGTTAGTTTTTCATCTTGAAATTCTTGAAAATTCACCATTATCAAATGTCAGTAAAAATTCAAACATCTAAGGTTGAAAATGTTTGAGCCTTGCTTGGTAAAATAAAATAGATAAATTTAAGGGAGAAAAATGTCGTTTCTTTTACGCACCATTTTTTTTTACTTACTTGGGAAATATAAAGGTTTTACTTCATGTTTTAAAATATAATTTGTTAAAATTAAATACAATCTATTTTTAAACTCTGTAGAGTTTATTTATATATTAGGCTGATAAGTGAGGTATAAAAGTTTACAATATTAGGGACTTATGAAGTAACTCAAATGGAATTCTATAAGGTGTTTGGCAATAGGAATTTATGATTTTGGACTTTGAGAACCAATTCGAATCATTATACATATCTAATCAAATCGAACCATAAAAAATTATTTAGGTTAACCGATTTTGACTGAATCGTGTGCACTACTAATCCTATCTATCATGTGACTTTACTTGACTACATAAGTTATTTTTTATGATAATAATGTCTTTCTTTATCCTCCATTCCATTGGTCACAAATTAGTGTTGAAGGTTTTACATGAAAAATAGTGTCTAACATTAATAGCAATAAACTTGTAATTATTAAGAGTAAAAACCTTGGAGCACTATTATAATACTTTTGAAATCTTGGACATCAAATTGATTTTTCACTCAAATCTTGGGACATTATTAAGTAATTTTTGCAAATAAATAAGAGTATGATGGTCATTCAAGTGTAAATGTTTATCGGGTTGATGATTCATATGATTATATAAACCTTAGGGAACCATTATGATACTTTTGAGACTTTAGACATTAAAATGGTATTTTACTTAAATCTTGGGGCATTATTAAGTAATTTTTCTTAATTTTAATCAAAAGTCAACTTTTTGCCAAAAACTATATCTTACAACTTTTCTATTAGTAGTTCGAAATCACAGAAAAGTTGATTACTACTTTTGAAAAAAAGCTATGGTTGGAAAATTTGCTTGGAATTGTTTTTTCTTAAAAGATGTTTTTTAGTAAATTTGTAGTTTCAAATGGACCAAACCTAGTTCCAAACTAGGCCTGAGAGTAATCCTTTTCTCTTTTGATGCCTGTTAAAAATTCTATCTTATGTTTGGCTTGCAAGTTTAATTTTTTTCACAACCTCAATATATCCATTTTAATGCCATCAATTTGAAATTTAAATAAACTATCTTTAGTAGTGCTTGTCTTGAGAACCAAAGGAGATATGAAAAGATTGTAACAAAATGAGGTAAGTCTGCACCATTCCATATGATAGTTGTAGTAGCAATCATGGCTTTAAATGTCAGTTTCATGTTGGACTTTGACAAGTTAAAAAACAGACACGTGTTGGCAAAATGTTGGTGTGTCGGTATCTGTAATATTTATGTTTGAATTATTCAGAATAAATGTAATTAATTTTGTAATTTGAATAATTAACTTAATGAATATGGGATTGTGTTGAGTTCTCTATTAAAGTTGGTTTTTATCTCTGGTATTTTCCCTACTGTATGAAAATTTGAACCTTAGTGTGCGTTCTGTGCGTATGTGTGACCAGAGTGGGATCGGAGTCAACTCCACACAGCACCCACTGCTAGTCACTATTCACCTTTACCGCTCGTAGCCTTCCACCATATCGTCTACGTCGAATCTAGGATTTGTCGAGATCTTCGACAGCTTGGCGACAAGAGGGGCGAGGGTAATAAATGGAGGAAAGGTGGAGGTGTTGGGATGGGCACATCGAGAGAGAGAACGGAAAGATTTAGGTGAAAACTAGAGAGGAAGAGTGGGCCAGAGAGAGAGAGAGAGAGTGAGTGAAAGAGAGAGAGAGAGTCTAAATTCATGAATTATGTTGTGAATTTAATTGAAAAGCGTGATTATGAATTAATTAGCATGATATCATGGTTGCATGAGGATTTGAGAATTTTCCATTATTATCAAGAATTTTAGTGGAATTTTTTCGAGACGATGCTACAGTGGCCTAGGATGAGTCTTCTTAGTTTTTGATTTTGTATTTTGAGATATGTGTAATGGTTTTTAATGAAACTTGTCTTAAATAGAAGTAGACTTGGCATGCTAGTATATATGTTTTATGCAGGATTTGTGATTTACCAGAAAGGAGTCCACCAAAGGTTCTAATTCTGACGAACGAATGAGTTAGGGCCGGGGAATGATTTCAGAAAATGGGAAATTCGATATGCTGGGCTACATAAAATCGGTATATCGTTTTTCTGTCAGTATTCAGCCTTGAGTCCTATTTCGATCCATTGAATATGTTTGGTCGACTGTTTCAGGAGATTTAGGATGATCGAAATGTTTCGGTCTTCCGAAACAGGGAAATTCGGATGACCGTTCCTAAATTCGGTTGACCGATCTGGGCACCTGAGTCTATTTCGGTCTATCGTTTTGGTTCGGTATGTCGAATAGACCTTAGAGTCAAATAAAAGAGATTTTTGATAAAAATGAATATGAATGGATTTTTATGCCTAATTGATGTATTTTGGCATATGGTTTAGAAAAAGTTATAAAGATTGATAGAAGAGATATCTCAGAAAGAAAAGATTAGTTTTACAGAAAGATTTCTAAAAGAGAAAAGAGTTTTACAAAAGATAAATTACATGTTTTAAGAATAAAATTTCTAGAGTTGTGGCCCTGGTTAAAGAGACTGGGTGTCTAGAGAAGGTGTTGAATGGACCGGATAAGATGATCCGTGAGTTCTAACACTAAGAAAGAAAGGGATGGTGGGAGAATGCATGTCCGTGTAAATGAGAAATAAAGGAGAAAAGATTAATAAGGCCGTTGACCGGGACGGTGACATGCCTGTACGAGGACTTTTACTGTGGCAATGGTTGACGTCTTTCCCTTCGTTTGTAGTCAGGTCATCTCTGATCATGGTGGCATCACAAAAGAAAAGATTTTCATATTTGAGATTTAGAACAATTTTAAGCTAGAATTGAGTTGAGTTTTGACTCCTAAGTTTTAGTTAGATTCTAGCTGAGATAAGAATAGAGTTTTAAGACTGGATCGAGTTATAGAATAGTGTTTTAACTAGATTTGAGCTTTAAAGCATAGGTTGGATTCTAGCCTAGAGTTGTTTTCAGAAAAGAAATAAATCATGAGATTTTAAAATAGAAACAGAGATGTTTGAGAAAAATATAAAGATTTTTAGAAAAGAGATTTTCCAGAAAAGACATGTTTTTTCTAAGTATTTTCAAAATGAGATTTAAAGAGCTTATTTTGGTTTTGAGAACGTAGAATTTAGTTGTTAGAGGTTTTTCGTCGTGGTTTTTGGTAAGCACGTATTGGATGATTTAGAAGTCACTCACGCGTATTTTACTTTATACTGTTCTCTAGTGCTTAGTTAGAACGCAGTCCAGTCCGATGTTCAGAGTCAGAAACCACTAGCTGCACACATAAGTTCTAGGTAGATTATAGTTTATTTATTTTACTAGTGCATTTAATCTTAGTTTTGTAGTTTAGATTTCGTAGTTTCTGGTTTGGAGGCGTTACAGTATCGTATCGGTGGAAATATAGTAAAAAAAAATCTATATTTGTTTAGAAAACTTCCATATTGATATCATGTCAGAGTTGTATTGGTTAGTTGAAAATAAGACGTGTGTGAAATTTCGCCGACACGTATCGATATTTGGTATCATGTCAGTAATAATCTTAAGGTTTGTAAAACAACATCATCAGGAACAAGAACACAAGTGCAACAATGACCAAACACGAATAAAAGATTATAGGACTCTCTTCCAATCGACACCCTCTGGAAGCACATAGAGAAACCTAAGATGTGAAAAGAACATGAACTACCTTAACCAATGGTGGGGAAGTGGTGCTTTACCATTCATGTGAATGGTAACTCCTGTTACTGCCGACACAATACTCTTCATGTGAACCTTAATTCCATTGTTCATGTGTATACTGCACCAATGCAGTAACTTTGATGGCTATCGCCTTTAGCTGACAACTGGGGTGGTTGTTGGTAAACAATATAGACATTATAGTATAGTTTTTTGTGCTCTGGTAGAATATTTGGAGTCGAGAATAAGAGGGAGAAATTAGGTGTGTCCTTGTGGGTCTGGGTGTATGTGTAGTTCAATCAGGTGGATTGTTGGAACTGATATAGGGGAGGTTACTTGGTCAGTTTGGATGCATTTTGGTCGAACATAGTGGTTACTGGGTTACTAGGCAAGCAGTTTTAGATAGTAGGAGTTATTTTGCAATTTTTGTTGAATTTTTTGTCTGCATGTTTACTCAATAATTTTTTCTTCTTCTTGAAATTGTACTTCTGACATCCCCTGCATCAAATTATTCTGTTTCATCACAGGTCCAAAATAACTTGTGTACTCCGAAAAATGGGCAAATACTAGTGGCTTCTACACAGGACTTCTTGACATCTTCATTTCTCATTACCAGAAGAGACACTTTCTATGACCGGGCTTCATTTTCTCTTATGTGCTCCTATATGGGTGATGGAATGGAGCATATTGATCTTCCATCTCCATCCATAATTAAGGTAAGCAACTCTGGCCATGATATTTTTTTGTTAATACCCGTCTCTATTCCCTTGCAGATATTTCTTGTGCCATATTCTTTTTACCTATTCCATTGTGATTAGTAGCATATTGATGGTTTGTTCTGTGAGATATTCTAGAATGAATTTTGATGTTGGCCTGGTTTATAATTATCACAACGGATTTTTCACAATCTCTCAATTTTCTGAATTTTCTACTCATTTTGCTGGCATTTGTTCTACAAAAGTTTATAGACGAAGAGCCACAAAATTCTGATCAAAAGATGTCTTTTTTCTGACATAGAGATACAATTGCCTTTTAAATCTGGCAAGTCAATGTTTGTTAATTAGCACGCAATACTTTTAAGTCATTCTCTGCTCTAATGGAGCTTCACGTGTAATTTTTTTGTCTGTTTTGATCTTATAAAAACATTTTTCTGATTGCTTGAAAAAATAAAAATAAAAAATTTAGATGGCAAATGAAAACTAGGGTTACAGAAATTAATTTTGGGTGGTGTACATCAATGTTATCAGACCAGATCGGCTGGTTCAATCAGTTGAACTGCTTGCCGTTCCAACAACCAATTTTTGGACTGTTTTTACGGTTGTACTGGTAGACCAGCCAGTTGAGCTACTGAACCAGTCCAGCCGGTTACAAATGGTCTGCCATTTAGTTTTTGTTGTGTTAAAAATAGAACCGTAACCCCACAAGACCCAAACCCACAACAGAAGCGAAAGGGGGTGGTGGCAGAAGGAGTAGGGGAAATGATTGATGTCGATGACGGTGGTGGCTGGTTGGGTTCTTCTTCTATTGTTGTTTTTTTTTCTCTTCTTTTATCATTCTTCTTCTGCTGTTGCTGTTGTTATTATTCTTTTAACCATCTCCTCCTCCTCCTCCTCCTCTTCCTCCGCATCATCATCATCATCATCGTCATCGTCTTCTTCTTCTTCTTCTTCTTCTCTGTCTGTCTATTGCAGATGTCCAACGCTAGCTTGAGGGAGGGAGGTTGGTGTGGTTGGGATAGTGTGTTGATATGTTGTCTCCTGATCTTAGGTTATTCTATTCTTAAGTTGTAACCTACCCTTGGGGATATTTCTGTATTTTTGCCCTCTCCTATATGAGGAGTCTAGGACTAAGCTAATGATAACTTTATCTTTTCTTCCAACCTAGCCATCATAGCCACCGATTGTTGTCGCTTCCACCGATTGCCACCACTGGTCATAACTGATCCGACCTAACAGGAAGGGTAGTCTAGGCCTCTTGGTCCCTTCACGGTAGTTCTTACGACCATTGGACCATCGGAGCTACCATTAGGGGCAATTTTTTTGGCAGTTTTGGTTGTTTTCCTGTCTTTTCTGACCATTGTACTTCTCAGTTCTGTTGCTCCTAAGGTCATAATAGCCTAATCCAGTGATTTTGGGGTGTTTTTAGTCTTCATTTGGTCGGATCTTGCTCATGGTATCTCCAACCATTTGTTTTGGCTCCTGTCTTGGGACTATTTTGTGAGGACCAACAGCTTTTGGGAGTTGACAACCCTCTTCCCCTCTTCGGTTCTCCTCATCGTCTCTCCGGGCATGGATTAGGACACCTTTCTACCCTATTTATGCGTCGGACCCTTCCTTTGTTGCTTGCACTTGACATCGACATGTCGTATGTCATTCTCGGCTTGTGTTTGGACTTTAATGTGTACTTAGTGTTGATGGTAGACTCCATGTCTACCCCCACTTCTACTTTGAGCGACATTACCTTTCTTACCGCAATATGGGGGTTCTTGCCCCAATGTGGGGGTCATGACTCATAGATCGACTTATAGATCACAACTACTCCACTTGGATTATGTCCTTTGAGCTTCTGCTTGCTTTTGTAGGCAAGTCCTTTTTGATCAAGGATTTGTCGTTGAAGATTGATGCTGCAAAGTACAATTATTGGATATGTGAAGATGGTATTGTTCGCTTTTAGATGGTCAACAGTGTGTCACGATCTGTTTTGTCTACAGTGCACATGATGACTTCATCCAAATAGATGTGGAGTCTTTTGAAGTTCTAATACCACATTAGGCTTCCACATCTCGAATTTATGAGCTTTATACGTAGCTATTTGTTATGAAGCAAGGTACAATATCGCTTTGTGATTACTTTATTGAGTTTAAGAAGGTTATAGATGAGATTTTTGAACATCGCCCTTTAGTGCACATGTCCAATAGGAACATTTTGAGGATTATTGGCTCTAACATGCCTTATCTGCCCTTCAACCATAATTTGCTCTCAATTGTCAGCACATGATTGGTGAGGGGGCATACTCACATTTGATAGTGTTGTGTTTTGTCTTCTCTCAATTGAGCTTCTCCAAGTTACGGAGTCTTTTGAGACTCCTACCTTTATAATGGTTTTTGCAAATGCTGAGGTAGGTTGTGGAGGTGGATGTGCTCCTACTTGTTGTGTCTATCCTCTATGTATTCATAGTGGACGGGGGAATCACCTTCCTTATTGTTGTTGACAGAAGTTCCTACACCTGCACTCCTAGGCTACTGTTGCTCCTACTGTAGAGACTTATGCTGCCCTTGACTCTGTTTCTCCTATGCTGACTACCACCACTTGCACCTTGACTTGTGAGGAGATCGAGTCTACGATTGTTGCTGCCAATGCTCGTGGATGGCGTCTGCTACCTTTACTTTTGCCACTTCTTCCTTGACTAATGCCTATGTAACTTCACGAGGTAAGTGGCTCATTGATTTAGGTGATTGAAGATCATTCTTTATTTAATTCTTTGGAGCAATGTAGCTATATATCTCTTGTGAGGATCATAGATGGTGCCTTCTCTTGAGTATGTAGGTCTAGGATTGTGTCGATACCTTACACCCTTTGATTGGTTGATGTTTACTTCGTGTCGAATTTTCTGATTAGTTTGTTGTCTATCAGTGCTATTACAAATGCTTTGAACTACAGAGGTGTTTTTCACCCCATTTTTTGTCACTTTTGGGACCTTTGTTTGTGGGGGATAAAGGGGATTGGGATTGAACTTGGGGGATTGTATTATATGGATGACCTCATCAAGCCTACTACCATTTCTGTTGCATCCATTGCTATGGTTTCACACCTACAGTGGCATCATCGCTTGGGACATCCTTTTGCTCGTGTTTTACATCTGTTGTTATCCGTTTTTCCTTCGTGTGTGTTTATCTAGTGTGTGGCATGCTAACTTGGGAAGCATTACTGTGTGTCATTTTCGTTTAGACTTGATTCGAAGCACTCCTCTCTGTTTGATCTTGTGCAATCAGATGTCTGCTCCTAGTCCTTGCCTAGTTGAGGGTGGGTGAACTCTATATTTTGTCACTTTTATTGATAATCATTTTAGACGTACTATGATCTATTTCTTGTACACTAAATCTCAAGCGTTTGATGTATTTCAAAAGTTTTATCAAGAAATTAATACTTAGTTTGGTGTTTACCTCAAAAGCTTTTGTAATGATTATTGTTTGCAGTATTTGAGTAATGATTTTACTTCTTTTCTTCCTCACGTGGCATTATTCATCAAATCTCTTATACTCATACGTAACAACAGAATATGGTTACAGAGAGGGAAAGCAGACATCTCCTGGATGTAACTTGTGTTTTGTTGAGTGAGATAAAGGTCTGATCTGCTTATTGGGGTTGTGCTGTTTTGACAGCATGTTTCCTAGTAAATTGCTTACCTTCCTTGATTTTAGGGGGAAATCTCCTATCTCTATTCTCTACCCTAAGGATCCACATTTTCTTCGTACTTTTTGAATCTTTGGGTGTACTTGTTTTGTGCATGTTCATGTTCTTAGGAGTGACAAGTTATTCCTTTGTACTACTAAGTGTGTTTTTTTAGGATATTCTTCAACCCAAAAGGGTATCGTTGTTTTGATTGTTTGACTAGGCACAGGTTTGTGTTTACTGATATCATCGTTTTTGAGGATGTTCTCTACTTCTTAGCTAGTGGGAAGGAACTTTTGTTGGAGGATGCTTCTTGGGTTTGTTGTTCGGGGGAGTCACTGGTTTGCTTGTTGCAGAAGGTAACTTATGACCTCAAGCAAAGTCTTAGTGAATGATTTGACTAGTTTAGCAAAGTTGTGATTGGATTTTGGAGGAGCAATGCAGTTATTTTTTTTAGAAAGACAACTACTGGATTGATTGTCTTAGTAATATATGTTAATAGCATACTTCTTACTAGTTAGACACATAGATGAGACGAAGGAGTACTTGAAGAATCATTATTTTTGTTACCAAAAATATGGAAAATTATTGTTATTTTTTTGGCATTGAGATTGCAACAAGTAAATGTACGATTGCATTGAGTCAGAGAAAGCATGTACTTGATCACTTACAGGAGATTGGTTTGCTTGGTGCCAAGCCTTTAGATACTCTTATGCCATTTGGTACTGATCAATTATGGGTTGATAGCTCACCACTTCTTGAAGATGTGTCTTGTTATTAATGCCTTGTCGGTAAGCTCATTTACGCCATTATTACGAGATTTGATGTTGCATACATTGTGGGAGTGGTTAGTCAATTTATGGTTAAACTAAGGCAATGTCATTTGGATGCTGCAATGAAGATATTGGAATATAAGGGTCTCTTAGTCAAGAAGAATTGCCACTAAAGAATTGAAGTACACTTTGATGTTAGTTATGTTGATGATTGAGGTGATAGAAAGTTTATATTGGGTTTTTGTACCTTTTTTGGTGGCATTCTAGTAGTATGAAGAAGTAAGAAGCAATCCGTGGTTACTAAATCCAATGTAGAGGTATGACTCAGCCTGCTTGTGAGTTCTAGTGGTTGAGGATTTTGATGGAGGATTTTTGAGAGATCTATTCTACTTCATTACCTATGTTTTGTGACCAACCAACAATCAAGCTGTTATTCACATATCCTAGAATCCGATCTTCCATGGGAGGACCAAACACATTGAGGTTGATTCTCATTTTATATGAGAAGAGGTTCTTAGAGGAGGGATTTGTATACCTTACATTTCATCTGCTAAAGAGATTGCCGACATCTTCACGAAACCTCTGACATCTACTTTTTCTTTTATGTGTACCAGGTTGGGCCTTTTTCATTTATTTGTTTCAACTTGAGGGTAAGTGTTAAAGATGTTGTTTAGGTTATTCTATTCCTAAATTGTAACATAGCCTTTGGTGTATTTATGTATTTTTGGCCATTCATATATAAGGAGCCTCGGGATAACCTAATAATAACATTATTATAAACATATTATTAACATTATTGTCATTTATTAATAAGAATTTATGGCATCATGTTGGCGTCACTGGTTGAACTGGTGAACTGAAGCGGGCTGATAACAAAATTGGTTCGTGCTCGGATAAGGTTCTGATAATATTGGTGTACAACATTAGATCATTATCTAAAAGTTTGTGTTATCTTAATAGGCACCATGTCAATTCCTTTTGGGCTTGAAAATCTGTTTACTTGAGAAGATCCTTCTTTCTCTTGAGAACCAAATCTAGCATGTTTTTTGTAATAATTTTTAGTCTTGGAGTAGCATTATTTTATTATTTTTGGCTATAACGCTAATTTGATGTTTATTTCTAAGTGCTAAATTATTTCAAAGAAATTCACATTGGTATACTCATTGTTGTCGTTGCTGCTTATTGAATTCCGCTTCTCTTGTTTATTTTACTTTCTATTTCAGGAATTGAAGAGCATTTTCATTAAATTATGTGAGACTTTTAGTTTTTGGAAATTTAATATTGATAATTTATGTTATATTTTTATTTAAGATTCATTTGGGTTTTGCAACATGGTAACCACCTTGAGCAAATTCTTACGTCTACCACTGCCAACATGGAGCTTCAGCTTGTGTCCCAAAAAGCCCAAAGGTGGCCAGTCTTATATTTCAAAACCGAATTGGGTTCTATATTATTGCAAAGCCAGAATTTTTTTTTGATTTGATTTTCCTGTTCCTTTGAGCTATATTCGTTACCAAATGGCATTTGGGATGCACACATATATTCCTCTTGGTACAATTGTCCAGATTCACAAATGACATTTGGGATGCACACATATATTCCTCTTGGTACAATTGTCCAGATTCACAAGAATCAGACTCTGAATCCCAGGAGACAAACAGGGAGAGGAGAGTTGACAAACAGATGGTTGGAGTCCTTGGATATCTTAGGCTGTGTTCCAACTTAATTGTAGAATCCGACACAACTTTTGCTATATAAATTTGACAGAAGCAAGAAGTTGCGGTAAGTGATCTGTGAAAAAGCTATAAGCCGGAATATGAACCAAACACATCTTTAGTATTGAGCATTGGCTAGAACAACTTCCACATAGAACAACTACTGCAACAATAATGCTTAATTCTCGCTGTGTGAGATCAGCAACATGTTCCTTTTCTCTAATGGGTTTCATTTGCTAGCAGGAGATTCTTTTTCTTGGGTATTATCTAAAACTAAATATGCAATATCTTTTTTCTTGAATATTTTGTAAAACAAATAGGCACTGTTCATACTTGAATTTTATTGAAATATTTGGCCTACCTAATTTGATATGCTTGAATCATGATTTGTGCATAGAATATTTTTTTGGACTGTTTTTCCTTTGTTTGTTTTTTCTTGCTTTGTTTCAGTGCTTACCATTTTGCCAGGCCTTCTTGCTTTCTTTTTGACCTTTTGTATTTATAAAATTCTTCTCTAAAAAATTTGCTGTTTTTCAATTTTTTTTATTAAAACGGCTCAAATGTTGATCACTTGCAGTTAGTTTTTGTTGTTATACTGATGTTTTAACAGAATTCTTGGATGTCAAAATAGGAAAGAAAGGGAGCGATTTAGCTGTGTATGGCCAGCCCTACACATATCTATATATGTATATATATCTATATAATGCTCACTATTACTCAGAGAAAGTAAAACTATAGCTAATGGCCCTTAAATTATGCTTTACAGTATTGGCCGTAGAAAATAGGAAACTACCCTATATGTATAATCCTGTACAAACTGTCCTAAAACAAGAATATGAACAAGGAAACTGAAAATAAATCTTGTACTTAAAATTATTCTAATATAGGAATTCAAACATGGAAAACCTCTTATTTCTGTCACTCCCTCTCAAATTGATGTTGGAGAATTGCACAGCATCAATTTGTAAACTAAAAAAGAACAATGATCTAAGGAAAATGATTTTGTGAAAAGAACAACAATCTGCATTGTGAAGGTAAATAAGGAAGAGCAATGATTTGTTGATCAAGGACATCTCTGATGTAGTGATAATCAATTTCAACATGCTTGATGGTTGGTGCATTCATGGAAGACAGGGTCCTCTGCAATTTCTATGACAGTTGTTAGCATGAAGAAGAGTTGGAACTGAATGGGATAATCCTAATTCAGCAAGCAACTCATGAAGCCATGTGATCTCTGAACGTACTGCAGAGATTGCATGTACTCTACCTCTAGAAGATTTAGACGTGTGATCTTGCCTTTTGCATTTCCATGAAATTAGACAATTCCTTAAGAAAACTCACCAAATGAGTGATAGATTTCCTTGTGTTGGGACAACCTCCCCAATCAGTATCAGCAAAGGCAGGCAAGGTAAGTGGGGAACCGACAGAAAAGAAAAATCCACAAGAAGGAATGCCTTGAGATAATGAATTATGCGATGTACAATTAGATGCAAGTGTTGTGGAGAACTCATGATTTTGACTTACTTGATTCACAGCATATGGAATATCTTGTCATGTAAAACTACGCTAGATGTGGCTCCCAACAAGCTGATGATAATGAGTAGGATCATCAAGAAGTGTGCCATCATCACTACCAAGTTTCTGGTTGATTTCCATTGGAGTAGTTGAAGTTGTGGAATTCTCCAATTGAGCAAGAGAATCTAAAACCTTGTAAGTATTTGTGTTGGTGGGGGTGGATTCCATGACATGTGCGGTAAGCCTCAACACCTAGAAAATAATTGAGCTGCCTAAGATCTTTCATTCAAAAAGATTGCTGTAGAAGGTTCTTGATATTTTGAATTCCATTAGCATAATTTCCAGTGATTATGATATCATCGACATAAAAAGGCAACATGATAACTTGATCAGAGAATCCTTGTAGAAAATCATGGTTTTTTGTTGAAATCCAGCAGCCATAACGGTTGTTCTCAACTTGGTAAACCATGTCCAAGGAGCCTGCTTGAGGCTGTATGATGGGTGTTGCAGGCTACAATGTTTGGAGAATTAATATGTGTACTTCCTAATGTAACTCTCCGTGGAGGAAATCATTTTTTACATTCATATGAAAAATTGGAGGCAGCAAGTGCAACAAGAGTTTGCACTGTGGCCATCTTAACCATGGGTGCTAATGTCAAATGTGTCATGATAATCAATACCATACTCTTGTTTGTTACCAATTGCAACAAGTCTCGCTTCATACAAAGAACCGTCTGATTTAAGCTTGGCAGTGTAAACGCATTTACATCCAATCAGTTTCATTCTGGGTTGGCAAGGAATTAGATCCCAAGTTTGATTGCCAGCCAAAGCCTCCAGCTCTTCTTTCATTATTTGCAGAATGTTGAAGAGACATTGGCTGAGGTGCAGAAGGATGAATAGACACACCTATATGAGGTGCATTCTGTTCAAAAGATTGTTCCACTAGTTGGTTGAGTGCAGTATTTGTAGAATCTGTACTTGCAGGGTCTAAAGGAGTCAGAAGGGGAGCAGCATTGTCTCTTCTAGTGTAGATCAAACCTGAATTGATTCAAGTAGGCATATGTGGTTGAGACATAGAAGATTTCTCAACATGTGGCTCTAGTTCAGCAACGACATCTACATGATCTGAAAGAGTGGAAGTAGCGTTATCTCTGGCATCTCTTCTGTCATTCTGTGGTAAATTAAACCAGCTTTAAATCTACCAGAAGATGAGTTTACAAGAAATGGTTATCAAGAAAAATGATACTACGAGAAACCTAAGTTTTCTAGCATGCAGATCATAACACTGATAGTCCTCTTGTTGAACAGCATAACCCAAAAAAACACATGTTGCAGACTGACCAGAAAGTTTATGGCATTCTTGAGGATGAAATTGAACAAAACAAACACAACCAAAAATATGAAGAAGGTTGTAATCTGGTTGTTCATGATATAACTGAAAACATGGACTGTTATTGCAAAGTTTTGGGGCAATTTAATGGTTAATCGGGTAGACCACAGTTTGAGCAGCCTCATCCCAGAAAATAGGAGTTGGAGCATCTACATAAGTGTGCATGTAACATCAAGAATGTGTTTATGTTTTTGCTCGGCAATACCATTTTGCCATAGGGTGTGAGGACAAGATTGTTGAGAAGAAATCCCATGATCTTGAAGCAAGGTCTGAAAGTCATGTCCCATGTATTCTCTTCCTGTATCTGACCGCAAAACCTTGATGTAACTGTTGAATTGAGTGCCAACCATGGAGATAACTGTTCAAAAAAGAGACTTGACACTAAAAAAAAACCATGTAAAATGACTAAACTCATCTATGAAAGTGAAAAAATGTTTGTGTACAGATGATGAGACCATGAGTGTCATTCCCCAAACATCAGAATGAACGACTTCAAAAGGAGAAGTTGATACGTGAGTACTATTAAAACAAAAAGTTTGACTTTTCCCTTTTTAACAATCGGAAAATGGAATTTCTTTTAGTAGACAAGATTGTTTGCTAAGAAACCTTGATTTAAACATCAAGGGAAGTTTATTAGAATGAGGATAACCAAGACGATGATGCCAAGGAATCCATTTATTGGAAGTACAATCAATTGCAGATCAAAATGCAAAAAAATCTTGATTTGCTTGATTCATTAGAAAAAGATGTCCTTGCTTAATCCCTCTTCTGATCTCCTTCCTCATTTCTAAAGGTATCATGATGCTTTTGCTAGTCAAGAAGATTTGGGACATCTTGAAGAGCATTTTTGGCCATGAGAAGAGCATGTTTAGTATTTATGAGATTTTTGTGCACATTTTCATCCTTCATCAGGCCGACCGTTCGGTACAGAATTACTTCACCAGTCTTCGTATACTTTTGGATGAGTTAGAGATTTATCAATTCTTTGTAGTTGATATCTCCAAGATGCAAGAGTATTGTAAGGAGTTTGCTGTTGCTGCTTTTTTGTCTGTCAAAGTTAGGTACATAGATATGGGGATAGATCTTTAATGTTGAGTCAATTCTATTTTAACAGTCTGTCTTCTCTAGAGTGTTGCTGATATCTACCACTACGCTAGTAGTTGTTCATGATCAGTCAGTGATAGCGGCCTTGTCTTGTGGTTGTGGTCGAGGTTGTGGTGGTCGTTCTACAAGAGGTGGACGACATTGCTGTGAGTATTGTGAAAAGTTTGGTTACAGATATGATAGGTGCTAGGACAAGGTTCGTAAGTCACAGTGGACTTCTTCTGCTCATACTATTACATAGATATCTTCTATTACACTAATCATTGATCAGCCTCCTCAGACAATGTCTATCTCTTAGACTGATTGAAAAATTTCTTCAGTTGCAAGCCAGTCAGTTCTCTCATACAACATCACATGCTTCCACATTAGGTATGAGTGCCTTATTAGCTTTTAGGGATAGTTCCTAGATTAGAAACTCACTTCATCTCATATGTTAGGTACATGTGATCTTTTTACTTGTATTTCTTAGTTGTCCGATATTCGTTATGTTTCCATAGTTAATGGTTTGCCCTGTTCTGTATCTGGGATGGTGGTGTTTATGCCTCCTCTTAGATCATCTTGACAAAGTTCTTTGTGTATCTGATTTTTTATGTACTTTCTTTTTATTAGTGCTATTATCAAATAGTTGTGTTGTTTTGTATCTTTTTTCCCTTTTCATTATATCTTTCAGAATTTATAGATAGGGAAGAGGATTGGTTTGGGTTGTAAGCGTACATGTACTTAGTTTGTAATGAGCTATATCAAGGATTAGCATCTCTTGTGTCCACACAACAATCGTCTCTAATGGGGCACTTTCGTCTTTGTTACCCGTCTCGCAACAATCTTCAACAGGTGTTACCTTGATTTTCTATTAGTTCTTTTGGTTGTAAGTGTAAACATCATTGTGTTACTTATAAACGTCTACATTTTACTCTTAGTCGGAGTCTGTGTGAGTTAGTTCATTGTGATATTTAGAGTCCTGTTAGAGTTTCTTGTGTGTTGTGTTGCAGGTATTACATTATGTTTATTGATAACTACTTTATAATGTCTTGAGTTTCTTAAAGATCGTGTTTTTGATGTTGTTAAAATTTTTTATTGTTAAAATAATAAATCAATTTTCTGTTACTTCAAATTTTTTTTGTACTGATAAAACTCTTGAATTTATTCAAGATGATCTTCGAGTTTATTGTACTTTTTAAGATATTCTTCATCAGACTACTTATCTCCTTGCATTTCATTTGAATGGTATGACTGAACATAAGCATAGACATGTTTTATATGTTACCTGCAACATTATATTATAGATGAGTGTTCTTAAATACTTGTGGTTTGATGCTGTTCTTACATCCTCTTATCTTATACCTGAGATGTAGTTTTTTTCCTTACCTCCTAGAGTTTTTAGATGTATGGCTTTTGTTTTGGTTATATCATTAGGCCTTGATAAGTTGTCCTCTCAACCTATCAAGTGTATTTTTGTTGGATATTTTAGGATTCAAAGAGGATATTGTTGTTTTCATTGTCCTAATAGGCATTACATTGCTTGTGCAGATGTTACATTTTGAGTCCATGTTTAGCTTTAGCGTTGTTGATTTTCCTTCAAATAGTGTGTTTTTACCTCCACCGATTGAGGAGTCTGCTTTAGGTAACGTTGGGAAACGTTTTTTTGCACCAGCTTATTGCGTTAAGCGTCTATTGCCTAATAAACGTTTCTAAACGAGCCAGTTTATCAAACTTTTCTAAAAAAGTTAGTTGTAGCTTTTTAGTTTATTTTAAGCTGTTGAGGTAGATTTTAGAAAAGTTAATAGGTGTTAGTTTTTTAAAAAGTTATGAATATTAGTCATAACTTTTTCAATGATATCCTTAAAAGTTAATTTTAATTATAATATGAACTAAGACAACGACGGCGGCAGTGGTGGTGGTCAATGATAGAAGTGGTGGTGGTCGATGAGGGTAGTGGTGGTCGGTTACGGTTGTGGTGGTGGTTGATAGCGATGATGGTGTTGGACGACGGTGATTGATGACAACAGTGGCGATGATCGACGACAACAATGGTGGTGGTCGACGACAATAATGGTGGTAGTCGACGACAATTGTGGTGTTGGTCGACGGCTACGATGGTTGTCGACAGTGATGGTGCTGGTTGACGATGGTGATGGTGGCTGGCGACGGTAGTGGTGGTGTTCGATGACAGTGGTGGCAGCCGACAATAGTGGTGGTGGTGGCTGAAGATAACAGTGGTGGTGGCCGATGACTGCGACAACGGCGATAACGACGATAGTGGTGGTGGTGATTGATGACGACAGTGGTGGTCGATGATGATGATGGTGGTTAACGACGGTGGTAGTGGTGGTTGCCGATGATGGATGACAGCCATTTAGCGATGAGTGGGTGGCAGTTAACAGCAATGGTGAGGACAATGTAGTTTTGATTAACTTATAAGTGATTATTGGACATATAAATCGAATATGTTTTTCTTTACCTCTATAAAAGTTACAAAAGGTATCGCTTAAAAAAAAAATAACTTTTCTCAATAAGTTGCGTAAGAAAAAGCATTTCCAAACGCAATCTTAGTTGATAACTCTACTGTTGTCGTACAAAATTTGGCTCATCCTTTGTAGATTTATCGTCGTAGTCAATAGCCACCTCAGCCACTTCAGGCTTAGCCATCCTCAAATACGTCTGTGGATCCATTAGTTCAAATCTTGATATTCCCATTGCATTAAGGGTAAGCATTCCACCACAGTTCATCTTATTTTTCACTTTCTTACCTATGATCGGTTTACACATTCTTTTCGTGGTCTTACCTTGTTCATTTTCTCTGAGTCTATTCCTAGGAACTTCCAAGAAGTATTTCTTATTATTCATTGGGAGGCTGCTATGGATGAAGTAATGGAGCTTTGGTGTCTCGTCGTACTTGGGACTTTGTTGTTCGTCCTACAGAAACTAATATGGTCACTTACAGATGGGTCTTTACTTTCAAATATAAATCAGATGGGTTTGTTGATAGGTACAATGCTTGTTTAGTTATTCGTGGTTTTACACAGACTTATAGAATTGACTATGCAAATACATGCTCACTAGTGGCTTGCATGAGCTCTATACGGGTTCTGTTGTTTATTGTCA
This sequence comes from Posidonia australis, assembly GCA_024699735.1. NCBI lineage: Eukaryota > Viridiplantae > Streptophyta > Magnoliopsida > Alismatales > Posidoniaceae > Posidonia > Posidonia australis. Next base: position 18,238 of record JAMKQA010000155.1, read on the forward strand.
CAAATCATTCATAGAAACTTTACTAGATTGATTTCAAGAATGTCTTCCTTTATGATGATTTATCTTTTTATAAATCAATCTTCGGAGTATGGTACTTAGGAGGAGGACCGTGTGTGCTTACTTAAGAAGGCTATCTATTGTCTTAAGTAAGGTTTACAAATATGATATGAGAAATTCAGCATAGTAGTCATAACTTTTCTAAGATATGAATCATTTTGTTTTCATTAAGAGAATCACGATGGGTTGTGTTATTTTAGCAGTATATGTTGACGATATCTTGTTGTCGGTAGGGATCAGTGAAATTAATCTCATGACACATTTTGGTACCAAGGATATGGAAAAGTTTAGGTATTTTTTAGACATTAAGTTTACTTATGCGGATGGCATTGTCTTAGTGGAAGTGAGCATTAGATCTTTTTCATAGAGTCTTGCCTCTTGGGACAACTGTTTTGAGCTTCTTGAGGATGTTTGTTAATATAGGTGACTAATTGAGATGCTGATTCACTTCACTGTTATTTGCCTAGATATTTCTTATGTTGTGGGACTACTCATTTAGTTTATGCATGAGTCTAGGATGGTTCATTGGCAGAGTGTCCTACGAGTTCTTGCTTACATTCAGGGTGCTCCTATGAAGGGCCTTGTTGACACGAAGAATGGCCATTTACTGATTGTGGCTTATTCATATTCTAGTTTTGTAGTAGAGTGAGGACCACTACATTTGGTTATTGTACCTATGTTGGAGGCAGTCTTGTCTTTTGGTGAAGGAAGAAATAGAATGTTGCATCCAGATTTAGTGTTGAAGTCAGAGTATCGCTCCATGGCTTATGAGATGATGTGGCTCAGTTCTTTATTGTTAGAGCTCTATTTTTGATGCTTCCATGACTATGCATTATGATAATACTCATTTGGTTATGTAATATGATAGTCAAGTTGCTATATGTATTGCAAATAATCCAATTTTTTATGAATGTACGATGTATATTAAGGTGGATTGTCACTATGTACATGATATGGTGATGAGAGGAGTCATTTTTACCTTCTACACTTAGTTTTCAGACCAGTTAATTGATATCTTTATCAAAGGATTAGGTATTGGTGTGTTTAGTTTCTTTTGTAACAAGTTGAGTTTGATTGATATGTATGCTCTAGTTTAAGGAGTGTTAGATGTTTTGGTGTTATATAGGTTATTGGATATCCATAGATTGGATACTCTTATGTGTATGTAACTCTTATCATCAATAGGGAATGATTCCCATTTAACTCTCTAGCATACCCTATCTATACAATTCTGTACAAACTATTCTAATCTAGGAATCCAAACATGAAACCCTATTTTTTGGATATGCTGTTGTAGCCTTGTTTTGACGAAGCATTATATGTTTCAGTTAGTTTGAATACATGAAACTTCCATATTCATTGTGTTTTAGTTCTCTAGCATGTTGGCCACTATTTTGATTTCAGGATGTGGGATGTATCTTGCATAACTAGTAGTAACACGTTGTATTTTCTGATATTGTGCTTTTGTAGCCAATGGAGCTTTGGACCGGTAAACAATTATTCAGTGTTCTTGTTCGTCCCAATGCTCAAACAAAGGTCTTCTTGAATCTTATCGTCAAGGAGAAAGCTTATAAATCTGGTGAAACAATGTGTATCAATGAGTGTTATGTTTATTTTCGGAATAGTGAGCTTATATGTGGACAACTTGGGAAGACTACTTTAGGTATGCACCTTTTATTGATACATATGTAATATATCTTTTTGCCTGTCGAGTCTTTGCTTTATATGGTATTGCATGAGTATTTGATTGCAGTGTCTTATCAGTCTGCGATGCTTGTTTATTTATCATTTCGATTGAGGAAATGGTTCACTCCTTTGGGAACTACTCATGCTTTAAAAGGAAAATATACTTGTCATTTCTATGGACATTGGGATGCACTTATCATTTGCCCTTCATTGCCACCTTCACAGACTGGAATATCGTTTGTGGGACGGCAGAGGAGTTCAAAACTCATTTTCCTTTCAATTTTTATTCTTAATTTGTTTAATATCCTCGTTAGGACTTGGATGTAAGATGTGAAATGGAAATATTCTCTGTTCAATATCTTTGTTGGTGACATTTGCAATGCTCTTAAGAGAAAAAGCTTGCAGGAGACATGTCTTATCAATGGGCTTGAGCTTCCTTTTATACAGAATATTGATGCTCACGGTGTCTTATTGGACAAGCAGATAAACATCAATGTTTTTCCTTATTCAGGAACTTGCATTTTCCTTTCTGGCACATGTCTTGTGAATTCTCTAGTAAAATGTTTTTCCTTTTGTTGTGCATCCTGTACCAAAAAATTCAGATTTGTTTGGATTTATTTCATATATCTAAACTACAATTCTGTGTTTGGTGAAATGGTAATCTTATTGAAGTTTGAACTTCACTTCGTCCCACTTTCTATTTAGCACATAGACTTTATATCGTGCTACATCGCTTGTTTTCATGTGTTGTAATTGTCCTTAGTGCCAATTATGAACTTGCCTGTTCTCCAGGTAATGGGAGCAGCAATGGACTTTTCTCTGTTTTAATTAGAGATTATAATACACATGCTGCTGCATCTTGTATGAACCGTCTTGCAAAGCTCAGGTATCATTTACTTCTGTAGTTCATTGTGCTTTTCTGTTTTTAAGCTTATACAGATTTTAATTCTTTTTTCTATCATGGTTAGGAACAAACTGCTTGTATTCACAATTTATACATCATCCAACAATTGATTGGTGACCTAATTCACATGACTAGTTAGCTCAAGTAATCAATCATCATCAATTAATTATAACATATCATTATAATATTATTTTCTATCAGGGAATAATACTGTAGAGAGAAAAGAGATAATAAATTATTATATTGCACTAATTGTTGGAGACAGAGAGTCATATTGCTTAATAGCAAAGAGAGTTCAATTTCCTATATATAGGAGAATACATTCTTGATCCACAAGAAATCTCATGAACGATTAAAATAAAGATTCATATAAGGATGCATCTACTCTAACACTTCTTTTCATGCTAGAGCATCTATTATGGACAACTTGTTATCGACTCTTATGCAATTACGACAAAGAAATACATAATATAGGAATAAAGATAGCAGTAGCAATAGTAGCAACAATAGATAGACAGACAACAACAGTAGGGAAGAGTCGTGGTAGAGGATTTTGCCATAAGGTAATGGATATTATCCACAAGAATAACACTCAACAGGTAATCATCGAAAAGATGATATTAACCAATCTAATAGGAGGGGATTAGCAATCCTCAAGTAACAATAGTAAAGTTTGCAATTTTAGAAAATTTTGGACTTTTCTGCAAATTATCCATGAAACACTAATTCCATTTTTCTCCTTTTGTGTGAAGCCCAAAGGAGGTGATAGTAGATAGTCAGACTGAAACAGTAGTAGTAAATAGTTTGGTAAACAGTAGTTGACCTTTTATGACATAGGTGGGATTGTTATATCATGGGGGAGGAGGGAGGGACCCTGGTGTTTGGTGCTTTTAGAAGCAACTGTTGTGGACTTTCGATGACTCTTATAGTATTTCAGCGACTTTCGATGACTGCTACAGTGTTTTTGGCGACTACTACCATGTTTTCGACGACTTCCCTTGACTGTTACTATATTCCTTACGGTTGTTTTGGTAGTAGCGGGGTTGGGGTAACTGACGGCTAGAGTTAGGGTTAACTTATGTTCGTGATATCATATTAGGGAGAAAAAGAATAATCTTTCATCGTAACAAAGATAGTACAATCTCCTATGTATAGGACTAACATGTAGTTGACCTATAAGGAACCTCATGATTGGATAACATAAAAATTTATATAAGGATCCATCTACTCTAATAGTTATCTCTTATATATATAGGAGAATACAAAGATAAATGGATAATAGAAAAATTCATATAAGGATCTATAACACTCATCCTTAAGTTAGAGCATAAATATCTAGTATATAAAGCTTATTATATAGTGATTTAAAAGTCCTTAGTGATAAATCCTTACTGAAAGTATATGCGAGTTAATCTGTCAGTAGTATAGAAGGAGTAAAGATGATTTAACTCATTATTGCATTTATAGTTTATCTTAATATGCTTCGTTCATTCATGGAAGGTCAAATTGTTAACAATGAATATGACAATTTAGTTGTCATAATGCATGGACTTAGGAAGTTACATGTGAAATCCAATTAGGTCAACAAAGATTTAAGTCATATCATCTCACTTATCATTTGTGTCAAGGATCTGTATTTAGCTTCTGCGCTTGATTAAAACACTGTATTCTTTTTCTTGCTTCTCCAAGTGACGAGGTTCTCTTTAATGCAAATACAATAGTCACAAGTGGATTTTTGGTCCTTTTTGTCACCTACATAGCTCGAATTTGAGTAAGCCTCAATGCAGAGGTGTTCATGTCTCTGGTAGACTAGGCCTTTACCTGATGCATTCTTTAATGCATTCTTTACGTAAGTTAGCATGCACAAAGTCCTTTTCCAATGAACTATTGGTTCGTGTATAAATTAACTTAGCAATCCAACAACGTAGGAGATGTCTAGATGTGTGATGGCCAAGTAAATGAGTTTTTCGATCATTTGCCTGTATCGTCTCACATCTTCAAATAGCTCTGAAGTGCTATTCAAAAAATCTAAACTCTGGTCAATTGAAGTGCTTTTGGGCTTGCAACTTAGAAGTTTAGACTCCTGAAGTAGGTCAATGATATGCTTCCTTTGAAATAAAGCCACTTTAACTTTATTATAAGTAAATTTTATCTCGAGGAAGTATCGAGATCTTTCTATATCTTTAGCGACAAAGTGTCTTAATATATTTTTTAATCTCAACAATCTCATCTGTGTCATTATTTGTCAGAATGATGTCATCAATATATACTGCAAATATCACGCTATCATTGTTGCCCTGTTGGATAAATACTGAGTGATCTAGTGTACATCAAAATCTAGCTCTCATGACAATCCTGTTAAAATTTTCAAACCACACTTTGAAACTTTGCTTTAAGCCATAAGTAGTTTTCTTGAGGTGGTAAACATTGTTCTTTCTTTGAATAATATATCTTGAAGATTGCTACATAAGCACCTGTTTTGCCAAATTATCATACAGAAATGTATTTTAGACATCCAGTTGATGTATTTCCTATGCTTGATTGATAGAGATAAACAATAATACTAGGATTGAGTTTAGTCATGCCACAGGAGAAAAGACTTCAACATAGTCTACACTAAAAGTTTACGTAAATCCCTTCACATTTAGGCACGCGTTGTACCATTCAAGAGAGTTGTCTGGTTTGTCTTAGATGGAGTTATTGACATCCAACAATTGTAGCATTAGTTGGAGGAGTAATTAGCTATCAAGTGTTTTGTGATGGTAATGTTTGCATCTTTTCATTCATAGTAACTTTCTAATGTAGTATTGTCATAGCCTTTGTATAGTTTCTAGGAATAGACTCAGAGAAAATAGATAAGGCAAACTTACAAAATACAGGGTGAAGACGATTATATGAAATAAAATGTGAAATAGGATGAATAGTAATAGATCATATACCATTGCGAGAGCAATAGGAAGATCAAGATCTTGAATTTGTTGGCGTAGGAGTTGCATTGGTTTGAATCTGAACCTATGGTCATTCTCTAGGGTGATTAATTTATACCTACAAAGGGTGAGTGGGAGCTATGGAAACATTAAAAGTACCCTCAATAATAGATACTAACTAGGGCATTTGTTGGAGATGTAGAAGCAAAATAAGGTGTGGACTTAAAGAAGGTAACATCGACTGCGTAGTAGTTGGATCATAGCATTGATTTCCTTTTTGAGTTCGGGAGTATCTAGAAAAACACACTGGATAGAATGAGAGTATTAGAGGTGTTATTTAGGTTATTTAGGGTATATGTGTAAACAGGTATTCATTTACCATTAGTTATTATAGTCTCTTATAAATAGACATGTAAACCCTCTTCCCTAGCAATTAATTAAAATTCTTTTATCATTTAACATGGTATCATGGGCGTAATCGTAATTTTTTCCTCCATTACCACCTTCCACCATTGTCAACCACCTTTCTGTCGTCATCTTGCACTACTACCGACATCTAACACTACTAGCAGCTCCTGCTTCGTTCTCTAGGCTGTTTCTCAGCACCTCCTTTCTCTTTTCCCACGTTGGCCAACTCCTCTAGCCTTCAGGCTGTTTAGTGGCGATTCGAGCCCCTTCTGGCGGCAAGTGAGTGGCAATTGGGCCTTGTTGTTGGTTTAGGAGATGTGTTAAGCTGTTATATGTTGTTATGGGGTTATTATGTGCCTTAACTATTGCTGTTCAGACCTTGTTTGGTCTATTCATGTGTTGATTTGTGGGTGTTTATGGTTGTCCTTGTAACGACCTTGGTTGTTATCAACCTAATAATTCACATAATATTGTTCTTTTTTAAAGTAACATTGGATCTTAATTTAAATACTAAAATAGTAATAATGGCATAAGGACAAAATATCTATCCAATATCTTCGATGTGTGGTTGAGTGACTCTTCTACATGTATTAGTAAGGAAATCATTTTTTAATCTACACCCACAACACACAAAATAAAACACTTGTGAGTGTTCACTAAAAACGTTACTCAATATACATCCAGTATGAAACATGAAACCTAAAGTAACACAAAGTAGAACCACACTCTGCAAATTCATAAGAAAATAGAACCAAAATGTGTTGTAGAACGCGTAAGCATGATGTGCCACTTCAATGAGTAAAACCCACAAATTTAAAATTGACATCACAATCTTGATACCCAAAGTCAAAACTATAGAAAAATGTGATATGCCAAATCACTTGTGCATGCATTGCCATACATTATCTAAATTTTGTGGGAAAACTTATTAAGAAATCACAACTGGAGACTACATTGGCATTCCAAAATTGATGTCCTAATGCTGCGTTTGGTACATTGGAATGAAAATAGATAGGAATGGAATGAACACTGGAATGGAATTTGGAATGGAATGGATTTATTTCATCCCTGTGTTTGGTATGTAATGGAATTCCAGAATGGAATTGACAAATAATTACTTTCTAATATTTGATACATAAAAACAGAATCGAAATGGAAATATAAAATTTGGAAGATTAACAACTACATATTAACAAAAATATCCTGTCAATTTAGAAAAAAAATTAAAATAATTTTTTCCCATACACACTACAATATACACATACACATAAAAGTTTTAACATAGATAATCTTTTCTAAATTAGCATTAACAAAATATTATTGGTAGAATAAAATTGCTTTGTAGGAAAAGAAGACAATAAAAAATATCAATATTCTTTGTAAAAAAAATACATACACAAAAAAAAAATAGTAAAAGAAGACGAAAAAGTAAAAAAATACAGAAAAGAGATGGTTACAGAAAAGAGAAGGCCGTAGAGGAAGAGGGAGGACCTCGAAGGAAGAGGAGGGTGACTAGACATGGAAATCGGGTCGGACCAGCCTTGGGCCGTCCGGCCTAGCCCAGGTCCACCATGGCCTCGGCCCGTCTAGCCCAGCATCGCGTCGGGCCAGGTAGGCCCACCGTGGGCCATGCCAAGTCCACGTGTTAGGCTCCCGTAGGCCCATAGAATAGGTCTATTTTGGCATGCAAATGAGGATTAGGCTAGGCCGAATCGGATCGGGCTGGTCCAGAAATTAAAGAAAAAAGAAAGAATGGGCCCGTTGGCCCAAAATAAAAAAAAATAATTGTAAAGTTCCTCAAGAATGTTACTGTGCAATGATGTAAAACATCTTTTGTATTTTTTTTATTTTTTATGTATTTTTTATTTTTTTAATGTATGAAAAATATATTTTTTTTAATAACAAATTTTAATTTTAAAATTTTAATTTTGGCTTAATAGATCGGGCTGTCCCAGCCTCGCCCATCGACAGGCCGTGGGCCGTATCGAGCCCATGGTCTGTTAAAAAAGGCTCGACCTGGTTCAACCCGGTCTAGCCTGCGGGTTGGCCTGGCATGGTCCAGGCCCAGGCTGGCCCTTACTTTTTTGGGCCGGGTCAGCCCAGCTCGGCCCACATTCCATGACTAAGGGTGACAGACGTAGGGAACACACCATGGAGGAAGAAGAATAATTGCGGAGAAGGAGGAATGATCGTAGAAGAGGGTACACGATGTTTTTAGGATGATTCTCAATGGAATGGGAATCAAATTCCTTACCTCTCGGAAAGGAATGAAATTCCCATATTTAATAGGAATTTGATTCCCAAGAGAATTTCATTTCCATGCCTATTCCAAAGTTTTTTTGTACCAAACATTAGAATGGAATTCTCTCATTCCATTCCCGTTCATTCTAGTCTCCATTCCAACGTACCAAACACTACCTAAGAATACTAACTAAAAACCTCTGAAATCATGATGTGTACAAATCATAAGAATATGCATTATAAAAATAATATTAAAACTACTGGATCTTAATATAATCTACAAACTTAACAAGAGTTGCATATGTAATGCGTGCCAAATGATCTCTTTATCTACAACCTCTCTCAAAATTAGTCTAGAGCATGCTTGTAAAACCATAAAACATGCTTCTCAAGTGACTTCAATTTCCTAAATTAGGTCTATTGTGCTTTTTAAATATCGAAGCAACAATGACTGTAGTACAGAAAACATGATGTATCTCAGCATGTATCCAAAAATTCAATAATAAATACACTGAAAATTCAACACAATACGGAGTGCTTAATTATCTTTCAGTAACCCCAAACATGCGGTCTAAACTTGCATTCTCAATGTGTTGATTAAACAGTCAATGGTGTTTGAATGCTCTATTACATATAGAACACCTCAACATTACACACAACACACACACATGTTGTGTCACTACCAGTGGCCACAAATAGTTGTTGAAGTGCATTACACTGTCATGGGTGATCTATCTTGCGAAAGATTCCATTTGTCTTGAGTCCCTGTTCTCTGAAGAATCCTCACAAGTATTTAATCTAGAATGTCACTATAAGCGAGCTACATGCAAATTACACTATGAACAACACTGGGTACGTCCTATCGAAATCATCAGCATTCCGACTACTTAGGAAAATCTGAGTCCTTGACTCTGTCAGTATCCTAGTCTTTATACCTAGGCTACCTAGGGATTCTCATTCCTGACTCTACCAGTACACAATTTGGAACTTCAATGTTGGCCTCTCATAAGATTCTCCTGAGGTATCGATCATTTTTGGTATGTTAGTACGATCTTTCGACACTCTTGGCTCTTAGATCTCAGCCTCCGTCTTAGCCTTTTTGGTCCATAGACCTTAACTTCCTCGACTTCTTGGCCTTCACAAGTAGAAATTAATGGAAAACATTTGAAAGTTTATTTCAAATGAAACCAAACTACACTTTAATACAGCATGCTATAGCATTCTGCTCTACTAGCCAAAATGTGAGAACCATACTCATGAAACAAACACACGGAATCACCCATATAACTCCAACATTACATCGAGTACCTAGCACTGACCAAAAACGCACTTGGGGTCCATTCGTACCTCAGTGTCTTGTAAACACTAGAGCACGAAACCATTAGCATGAATTATCACTAAATAGAATGGAAGAAAAACATAGTAAAGTGTAGAGCACCGTGACATCTTAGTTTTCCATTAAACATAGAAACACCTACATCATATACTATGCTTGTGTCTTTGAATACTCTATTCTGTGCACAATATACACAATCACAAGGTTAAATTATATGGAAAGCACACTTAAGTTCATCCACAATGTTTATTCTACATCAGTGCAATTAAGGAAAACTTAAGTACGTTAAGTCATCATATTAATTAACTCTATTTGGAAAACTGACAAATTCTGTATTACAGGTGTAAGACACGGCGGACTAATGCAATATGCCTAATTTCTTGTATGTAGCACTCAAACTACAAATTATTAATCAAACTTTGCCTAAAACTAGCATGTACCCTTACGGTCTTACGAAGGAACCAAAAATACAACAGGAATAACATCTATGTTACTGTATGTAACACCCAAGTTATTTCTAATTGGGTGTGAACAACAAAGTTTGTCTAGATTGTAAAATGCATCAGGTGCTGAGTTTAGCAGACAACGCATCAGCATGTGCATCTTACACCCTTAAAACCAAATAGAAATAAAAATCTACTGTAAACTTGCATCGAATACTTCATTGAACAAAATTGACCTTAGACTACAGCATGCGTCAAGAATATCATGTTGCACTTCAAGTTGAACCTAACACCACCTTCTAAGCTTCCATGGAATCCCAAAGCTCCAATGAATCTTTTGAAGCTTCCCCAAGCTCCTTCTGGGCTCCCAACAATCCCCAACAGCTTGAGCAACACCAAGAACTCAAAGAATGAGTGCAAGCACACCAAAAGAAAGGAAAGAAGATAACAATGGTCACATCGAAAGAACAAGTTGCAGTGTCTTCACAATAATTCTCCAATTGAGCTTTGATGCCTTGAATTGTAGGTGGTCGCCAGAGGTCTATCTCCACACTTATCTCATCATACAAAAGGAAAAATAACCCCACCTTTCACATGGAAATTTATGTAAGCTTCTTTTATTTCTCTCCCTGAATCTCTCCATTGGAAAACACAATCCTTATAAATAGGAGGAAGAGAGGAAGAAAACTAAAAGGAGAGAAGTTGACTGGCAATATATACAAGTGGCTGGCACTATTAGGATTTTCTTGAGACTGCTCGAGGTGTAAATTGCGCTACTGCTTGCGTCCAACATAAAACACACCAAACTATGTGTTTATTACTTTAGAAGTCCAGACCAACAGGAGTAAAATGTAAAGGTCTATGTCTTATATAAAACACAATGATGTTTGGTGTTCTATACTCACCCTTTTCAATTCACACTTCTGGAAAACTAAAACATGTGAAACAATCGCAACAGTTAAACTCACCTGAAAACCACGTCTACAATTCACATTGGTCAACCATGTAATGCATGAATTGAATGCACAAGTAAAAATAACAGATGTTACATTATACATCTAGGTGAAAAGATAAGGGTATTGAACAAGGATGACATCAACATACACCCAAATGGCTTTTTAAACACCATGATGTCACAACAACGCAAGGACAAACAAAATGATCTTGTTCCACAAAACTTGTTCGAAAGATCGACGACATCTTTGATGAGGGATAGATCTTCCTGGAGTACCTCTGTCTGAACAGAAATCAACTAAGCTGCTATACACTTCTTCAGCACGGTGATATGGAATACGTGTATGCTGTTGATAATTCCAAAGATAGATCAAGTCCATTGACCACTTCACCAATACTCTAGGTGATGAAAGTGGGCCAAAGCATCTAAGACTCTGCTCTCCCTGATTTCAAACTTCATCACTCCTTAAATGATGGTACCTTTAGGACATAAGGTCTCCAGTCATAAATTCCAACAGCCTTCACCACTTAATGGCAAAGCTTAATTGTTGATCCCATGCAGTTGCCAATCCTTTGTTGAACAAGTCCTCCTTGTCATTGTACTGCTGCATATGTTTAAGACAAAGAGTTGTAGTTCACCCACCTTACTCCCACAAAATCGGCAATCCACTCGATCGTCTATACAAAGTCGTGTATGGGGCCTTCAATTGCTGGATTGACAGTTATTGCTGTAGGTAGATTCAATTAAATGAATATGGTCCTCTAGGTTCTGAATAGTTCGTGTTGTAAGATTATAGACTGAGGATGAAAGGCCATACACAAGTTTCGATACTATGCACAAAGCTTCCTACAATATCTTGCATAATCATGAAATATCCTAAGCCTCTTTGACAAACACAAAGATTTCACCATGCTTTTGTTGTATTTTGATGCTCAACCTTGGTCAGCAAACAATCCGAACACTTTGCCATGTGTTCAGCGACATGTCTCTTCAACCTTGAAGTATCCTCTCCAATCATGGGCATGATGGGGAATCTTGAGCTACGCTAAAGTTTTTCGTTAATCTGGAGTGTACTAATAGACCACGTGATATCTTTTTCTTGAGACTGTTCCCTAGGTTGAGGTTCCATTGGATCGACGACATGATTACCACCATGGCTAACTCCAACAACATGGGTCGGATAGTTTCTCTCGTGATTTTTCAATTGACAAGAATCACGAGTCACTATGTTGCCTTACTGCAAAAAAAGTCACCTCAATCCAGAACTACAAGCATCATTGCATTCAGTGAAATAACCACATACAAAAGATTAAAGCAATTTAGGAGTCATACTTAGATGAAATTTCAACTCATTGAAGCTCCCATCAAAGATGTCAAATCCAACTCAAATTGCACCCATTTTACCTAACCAGCCTTGTCTAAAGTGCCATTATGGTGGTCACTTGGCTTTTAAGGACAGTTCCTGGGTTATAGATTCTAGAATATCTACTTACATATCCGGTATCCATGACCTTTTCATTTCCGTTAAACGATTGTCAAATATTTCCTCTGTGTTTATTGTTGATGGTAGGTCATGTCAAGTTGCTGGTGAAGGGATTATTTTTTGGTGTGTTCCAGGCTTTCCTATAAACTTACTTTCTATTAGTGCCATTACCAATGTCTTATTCTATTATGTAACTTTTTTGTTGTATCATTGTACTTTTTTGGACTTGAAGATAGGAAAGTGGATTGGCTTGAATGGTGAGAGTGGTCATGGCTTTTATATCCTGATGAGTAGCGAGATTCCTAAGGGACTTATGTTTTCCATTTCTTTGCTGGAGTCCTGTCTTTTGTGGCATTATCGGTTATGTTAGTCATCTATTTGAAAGCTTCAACAAACATTATCGGCTTGAGACGTGTCAGCTTAGTAAGCATCCTTGTTGTACTTATCGTCATCCATCCATTTTTGTCAATGAGTGTCCTTTTGAGTTGATTCAACTCGTGTTCTGTTTGTGTCAGGTTTTTGGTATTATATAATGTTTTTGGATGATTACTCATGTATCTTGGATGTATTTGTTTAACGGCAGGACTAATGTATTTGAAGTAATCCAAATTTTTTTTAATGAAATAAAAATTGAGTTTTCAGCCTCTCTAAAGCCTTTTCGTATTGATAATTCTCTTAAATTTATTCATAGTGAGATAATTGAATTTTGTTCTTCCTTGGAGATTCTTCACCAAATGTGTTTTAATATATCTTTGCAAATGATGTAGTTGAAAGAAAGCATCATCATATTCTTAATGTTACTTAGTACTATTATGTTCGATATATCTATTTGGAAGTGCCTTTGGTCTGATATTGTTTTCGTTACATCCTATCTATGTCCTTTTTTATTATGTTTGGTGATATTTTTTTTTGTTGGTTATGTCCTGCTAATACCTTATTCTACGTTTCTCCTTATGTCTTTGGTTGTATTTGTTATGTCAAGGATCTCTCAGCTAGACTTGTGTGTGTTTATGGGATATTCTAAGACTAAGAAGGGATATCATTGTTACAATCCTGCATCGATGATAACTTATGTCTATTGATGTTATCTTTTCTGTGTCTACACCATTTTTTTTCTTCCTCTTCTTGTATAGATCCATAATCACTATTCCTCTTCCTTCATTAGTAGTTCATGTTAGGATTATTGGTATTGTCTCTATTCCTACTACTACTATTATTGTTGATCGTTCCTTGTAGGTTTACACTCGTTGTCCTAAGGAAACCATATCAATAGTACTGCTTACACCTGTTTTATCTTTGACGATCCTTCTTCCACTGACCTTGACTTGCTTATTGCTATTCATTGTGTTAAGTGATCTTGTAGTGCACTACCAATTTTCAAATTTGTTTCCTATGATCGACTTAATCCTTCCTTTTGTTAGTTTGTTCTCTCCATTTTTTTGAGTCTATTTCTAGGAATTACAAGGAGGTTATTCTTCTTCCATAAAGGAAAGTTGCTATGGATGAAGAAATGTAGGTACTCATATTTGATAGTACGTAGACTTTGGTTTCTCGACCTGCTGATGGTTCAGTTGTTGGTTGTAGATATGTTTATACCATAAAATATAAATTAGATGGATATATGGATGGATACAAAGCACATTTGGTTGCTCGTGGGTTTACTCCAACCTTCGGTGTGTACTATGTTGAAACTTTTTCCCCTGTGGGTAGATTGAGTTTTATTCGTGTTCTGCTGTCCATTGGCATTAATAAGTCATGGGATTTTTATCAGTTGGATGCTAGAAATGTCTTTCTTTATGGTGATCTACATGAGACAGCTCGTTTGGAATAACCTTTGAGGTATGTTGCTTTGGAGGAGAATTTGCCATCTTAGATAGACTATGTACGATCTTAAACATAACTTAAGAGTATGGTTTGAAAAATTCAACAATATTGTTGTAAAAATAGGATTCAAGAGGTGTGTTGTTGACCTTTCTATATTCATTAGGACATGTGCTAGTGGTAGTCTTATTCTAGTGGTACATTTTGATGATAGTCTCTTGACTAAGAGTGACATAACTGGGATTGTGAAGACCAAGAAGTATCTGATAAAGCACTTTGTTACAAAAGATATGGGATATTCCAAGTATTTCCTTTGAATAAAGTTCACTTACGGCAAAAATAAAATGATGTTGTCACAGAAGATAGAGTTAGAGTCAACTCTAGATTTTTGAGAAACTCTTCAGTGGTTTTTAATAATGTTAGACAATATAGAAGACATATTGGAAAACTGATCTATCTTACAATCACACATCTTGATATCTCATTTTCTGTAGGATGACTTTGTTAGTTCATGTATGAGCTTAGAATGATTCATTGGTGAGGTGTCTTTTGTGTATTGGCCTACATTAATGGGGCATTAGGAGAGGGATTGATATACAAGAAGTATGGGCATCTACATGTTGACAGACTCTAGTTATGTAGGTGACAGAGGAGATAGAAAATCTACATCTGGCTATTGTTTCTATGTGGGAGGTAACTTACTTGGAGAAGTTAAATGCATAACATGGTTCTTAGGTCCAATGCAGAGGTAAAATATATATCTATGACTTAAACTGCTTGTAAGATGGTCTTGTTGAGTTTATTATTGACGGTACTTGGCTTCATAGTCAAGTCTCCTATGCTAATGCATTGTGATAATCTAACTGCAACATTCATTGCCAATAACTCCATATTTCTTGAAGAAACAAAGCACATTAAAGTTAACTATCACTATATATGAGATTCAATGATGAAAGGAATAATTTCTACTCCTTATACATCATCATTTGGTTAGTTAGCTGATATTTTCATAAATGGTCTAGTGACAAGTGTGTTTTAGTCTCTTCGTATATATATGTTCTAATTTGAGGGGGCGTATTAGAGGTGTTATTTAACGTATATAGGTAAATGAGTATCTATTTACCATTAGTTATTATTGTCTCTTATAAATAGACTTGTAAACGATATTCTTTAGCAATTCATAAAAATTCTTTGGTCATCTCATAGAGGGATAATTTATCTTGACTAGGAGATAAATCCTACACAAAATAAACACTTCCAAAATTCTAAGAGGTATGTGAAAAAATAAAAGATGTGGATTAGACTTGTCTTTTGCGAACATTCTCACGAATAAGAAGGTACAGTTAACCACATTTACACCTTAAGCCCTTGTTTTCTTCCTCATCTGTAGATTCTAGAAAGTACAGTAACATGGGAAAAATGTCATAGAGCAATGTAAGGAGTTTGTGATTTTGCTAATAGAAAGTTGATTGACGGGAAAGTTAAGTACATAAAGAATATTAGCAAGATTCAAAGAGAAGGCATGAAGATTCCCTTCTCCAAGAACAGAACAAAGACTATCATCTATTATAGACATGGAAGCAGTGGAAGATATACAAGAAAGGGAAATAAAAAGGTCGCTGGTACCTGTCATATTAGTGGAAGTATCTGAATCTATTATCTAAGAATTGTCCATAAAGGTTAAAGGGATTAGTATGTGGTTGCATGGAAAGTCGTGAACGAAGTTTGACTTCCCTCAAGTTGTAGGAAACGATCATACTATCAGAATTGAATATGGTCTTAGAGGAGTTGTTTGCAAGAGTCACAACATTTTAAGCCTATTCATGTTTGTTGAACTTGTGGATTAATACGTCTACAATGATCATACTTGTGGTTCTCATGCTCTCCGCCACGTCCTCACCTTAAATTGCGTCCTCAGCTACGTCCACGACAGTAATTGACAATGGTTAATTGATTGATGAGAGACGTAAGAGTATTAGTAGAGATGCGAAGAATATGAGAAAACGTAAAGGACTAGGATGAGACAATGTCAATTCTAAGAACCTGTCCATGGATCTGGAAGGTGATCTTTGACTATAGAGTAGAAAGAGACTTTGCAACCACCAACTTTTCGTGATATTCCTTTGATGTTTGTGCATTGAGAACAATAGGTTAATGAATATTCAACTCATCAATAAGAGTACGTAGAGATGTATATGGACCTTGAACAAAGCTGTCTCCTTGCTAAAAGGAGAAGAACTGCTTATAAATCTCAAATATACGAGAGATGTTTTTCTTGTGTCCATATGTCTTTTTAAGTGTACCTACGACTTTCTTGGCCAGAGTGAGGAACATGACAGCAACAATGATATTTTCCTACATACTATCGACAAGTCACGAAATTGTCATGATCTATAGCAAATTAGTCATTGTAGGTGTGATCTTTTGGAGAATGTGGATCTTGAGTAATGTTTTGTCTTTCGATAAGCATCATGGAAAATAAAGGACTTTGACTAAAGAAGATAATTCTTCTCATTGGGTTTCATAGTAGTACCATGCAAGTTTCAAAGCCACGCATCTTACGGAGTGGTTGACGATAGATTTGTAGAGGATGATGTCATCATAGAAGAGAACAACGATGGTAGGTAGAGAGGCCGATAGTCAAGGCAGGTAGGTAGGAAACACAAACCTCTCGTGGCATAAGGAGGATACCTATACCATCGAGGAAGAGGAGAAACAGGGGGAGGGGGGGAATCCCTCGACTTTCATGATCAATGAGAACGACAACTGGTTGGTCTTATGTGGGTAAGAATTGACGGCTATGTGGCAGGAGACGATGGAGTTTAGGGTTAGTTTTACAATAGTTATGCGGCAGTCGGGAGTGGTGGGGTGGGTGTCGATGGTTGAGTTTATGGTTAGTTTTTCCTTTTTATTAGGCTTGTACTCTTGATACCGTGTAGAGGGAAAAGAGACCATATAAGGATTTATCTACTCTAACATATACAATATATACATAATATAATAAGATTTGTATACACAAAGACAACACATGTGAAAATGTTATTATTCAAACATTACAAAATGTATAAGAAAAAAGATAAATTGAATTTTTCATATTCAACTTTCTTGTATATTAAGCTTACAAGAACAAAAAACATCAATATCGATATATGTGTAATGAAGAGAAATAAAATATCATGCAAATTCAAGTTGTCATTGTTTAATATCATTGATGCTAAAAAATTCAAGAAAATCAGATTTAAAAAAAATGTTACCAATATATTGTATAACAGTTATTAAAACATTAGAAAGTCAAGTTCATGACATCTACTAACAAAAAAAAACTTAGAGCCCAATATGGTTGGATATGCATGGCTGCATACATCTTTCTGATTTTTAATTTCTTAAAAATATTTTAACCATATAGATGGCATTATTATAGTATAAAGTATATGTGATTACATTTCGTTGCAATATTTTTTTCATACCTCCATCATTTTGGGGACCCAAGTTTTATGATATTTCAATAAAAATCAGATATTGAAATCGCATTCATTATTTAACGTTAAACTTAGCTCTAAACTTTCTGAAAATAAAGTATGTTGTAGACTAGCATATGACGTGGATTAAGATGTGGTACATTTTGATTTTTGAAATGGTTTTGATTAACATCGTCATAATGAATTTTTGAGAATGGGTGCGAATGCATTGGTGCCTAATGCATTGACATCCAAGGATGCTTTGCATGGTGTGTAGAGGTAATGTCTTAAAAATTATTCATTTAATACCACCATCCATGTGTTGCTTTGAATGACTCCAAATGCTTTGTAATTTGGTTTTGTCATGTCACAAATTTCCCGTAATAATTTAAATAAATTAAATTACAGGAAAATTAAAGCTAAACAGAAGATATTAAACTACCAGGAATCTGTATGTGCGGCTACAAGACTCCGGACTATATGTATTATGCTAAGTCTTTTGCGTATCTGCACCTGTAATCCAAAAACACAAGGAAAACACATGAGTGACGAAAGCACATCTCGCGCACCTCACGAAAAACGACGGAAAAAGAAACCATAATTAATTTTCTTTTAAATTTATTTTGTAAACTATTTTCTTTCAAATCCCACAAGTCAGGCCCACACCGGTCAAAACCACAAACGGGACTCTACTAGTTCAAAACCACAAGTAAAGGCCTTCGATGGCAAAAACCACACAGTGAGTCAGGAAGTTCGGTGTCAGGCAACTAAACTCTGGCAACAAGTAATCCATAGAGGAGCAACTACGGCATTTTGCGTTGCTATGGGGAAGCCACCTTGTGTAGGAGCGATCACTGTCCTGCGATTCTCCCTACTTGGAGAACCGTCACAAAGTCAACCCCTCCTTGGGAATACTATCATGTCTTTCAGGACGCTATCATCTATGGGGCATGTGTCCTACTCCCACTGACCATCACAGGGTCTGCTTCCTCATGACATCCTATATATACGGTGTTCAGGATGGAGTGTCATACCTCTGCACCCGATGACACTCGAACCTCAGTGCTCACAGTGACAGCAGGAGTATCATACCTCCCCGTCATGTTACAAGACACTTCAACCCGCGGACCACAAACCTAGCCTTGAGACGACAGTCAAGGAGTTTCATACCTCCAGGACTCGACGTCCCTCAGTCTTAGGTATCTCGGTCCTCGACCTCGACTAGGATGTCGTGCCCGACCATCCGAGAATGTCGTCACATTTTTTGATCTCGACGACAAGGTTCCACACTGTCTCGGTTCGCACAAAGAAAACTAGGAAAATCTTTTTCCAAATCTTCCAATTCATCTCTTTTGAAATCACTTTTAAACCATTTTATATATCTTTGAAAATTCTTCCAAAACCTCGGTAAAACGACACATCCAGTGTCTCAATGGACCACCACTGACGACCCACAATCCTATCTCAAAGGGACAAACAAATTAATCCCAAAAACCTTCTAAAATCACATTTTATAAACATTTTTGGACCTTGATTCGGTATGCCAAAAATGGGATTCGGTATACCAAAAATCCTTGGTTCGGTAGATCGATTTTGATCGGTTGATCGAATCAGGTCAACGGTCAACACTCAGGTCAAAATTGGTATACCGAAAATGACTTGGTCGACTGAAATCCACTGATTTGGTCGATCATCTAAAATCGGATGATGGAACTTCGACCAGAGGACTAAACTGACAGAAAAAATGGCATACCGAAATTATTTGGTATGTCGATTTCTACGAAAAATCAGAAAACGACTCAAACCCTACTGATCAAAATCGCCCAACTGGGATTGAAGTTCGGATCTCCAAAATCAACACCAAAATCTCACATAAAACACAAGATGTAGATTCTTGAGTCTACTCTAAATTTCAACAAACAAAACCAAAAATCATTCACTATGCATCAAGAAATAAAATCACAAAGGCTAGAGGGTCAAAACGACCTAAAAGTCAACTGTCTCTATAAATATCAATAATTGTCTCAATAAATACTTATAAAATCACAATAAATTTTAGGAACATAAATGTACCTTATTTTCATACTATCCTATCCATTTCTACCATTTTCATGCTCTCTATGGTCTATACAAGGGTTGGAGGTGCGTATCTGAGAAACGCACTTTGGCGTTCCTTCGGTCAACTCCGACGATCACGACCCTCACCGTGGCACACACGAGCACAGGGGCACACTACTCGAGCTTCACACATCGCCACGAGTCGCCGCACGCCTTCGTTTCTCGTTCTCCCACTCTCGGGCTTTCTCTCTCTCTTCCTCACCTACACCTATCAATAGAGACGTGAAGGAGGATTGATGAAGGAGAAGGAGAAGGAGTGGAGTGGAAAAAGGGAAGGAGGGAAAGAAGACTCGGTCGGGTTTTGGTGTTCCGCACCACTCGGTCACCATCGCAAAACAGGGGAGGAGAAGTTGGTGAGAAGGAGAAGAGAGATAGGTGTGCTGGAGAAGTCTCACCCCATGCACGTGTTATATACGCGGGGGAGGAAGGTGCTACACTTGCACACCTACACATCTCAACCACCAGAAGCATCGTGCGAGCTAACAACTCCCTACACCAAACACACTCACCAATCGGTTCACAACGCAGGCCCTACACGGACCCACCCCAGGGCTTCACAAGTATAGTGTCACAATGCACAATGCCACAATAGACAGTGTCACCCACGTACAGGGACACACAATCACAAGTCGGTCCACGAGGTTCAAGTTCAAAAGCACAAATCTACACAACGAGCTCAGAATAGTAACACCTGTTCAAGAATAAATTCATTAAATGTAAATAATTGCAAAATGAATTTTACGGATGTTATAGGTTTATTCTAAGTTGCAAATGAATAGGCTGTGCCTTAAATTTGTCCTTCCATGTCTAAAGTTGTATGTTAAAACGTCAAGGTCTCTTGAGAGATATTTGTTATATCACTTACGTTTGTCTCTGTCTGTCCATCAGTCCATTGACACATAGTGAAAATAAGCTAAAAGAACCACAAGATATCTGTATGTCGAGTAGTCATGTCTTTCAGTAATTTTTACCCGTCATAGATTAAGTCATTGTTGTGGCACCAACATCGGTACCTGTTGTTAATCCATGCTGTTTAAATGACTTGGGAATGTAAAGCCACTCATCTTGTAATGTATCTTTTAACATAGGTGTCGGTACAACCCATGATGAACATAAAAAACAACTATAGGCACTGATGTGTGTCATTTTTATTTTTGAGGATGCTTACCATCATTTTCGATTGGTTTGAATTATTAAGATATTTATCTTGTACTCCCTAATATTCTTATTTTTACAATAACATTTAGAACCACAATTTCCGAGCTTCCCATTGGAATAGTAGGGTATTAAGTGGTTTACATCCGTTTTGGTATGTAAAAATGGCCTAAAATATGATAAAGTCGATAGTTTAAGTTTCTGTAGCTCAGTGATCCATGTTGGTAGACTTATTATTAGTAAGCTTATTGTGTTTGTGGGTTAATGGGTTATTAGATATCCATTTATCTCATAACTCTATAAATATGTAATTAACCCTTCTTTAGTGAGGATTCCCTTTGTTTATTTAGATATGGTTTTAGAGTTTAGGGTATAAGGATCCACCAAAGAAAATACAACAAAATCAGAAAGGATTGTCTACAACGATAGCAAGATAAGAGCCATCGTCGTTGGCTCTGGTAGCCATCAGCAACAACAGCTCGAACAGGAGCTCCCGTCGAGCCATTCAGTAGCAGTAGAAGGTGACGACAACCTCTTCGTAGCCCCCAGTCGTTGTTGCAACCTTCCTGTAGTGTTGTTGGGTCATCCTGTAACGTCGTCCAATCCTTCCCTATAATTGTTGGCTTTTTTCTTCCTCCCTTTGTACGTATGGAAACTACAAACTCCTTTTGCTTACAACCACCTAAAGCCTATACCTACGGAAAACTTCTTGCTCGTCCTTGTGGAAGACTTCTTTAGGTGCGGAAGACTTCTTCCTTACGTGTGTGTGTGTGTGTGTGTGCCCATAGAGTGTGTTGTTGGGGTGGTTTGTACTCTGGTTCGTGTTAATTATCATTGTTCTTTTTCACCTATGATGACTGATATGCTGATGACTATGTCATAGTTTCGTGGTTGGTAAATAGCATAGAGCTTAGTATTACTTGTGGTGTGATGTTGTTTTGCCATGCCAAGAAGATCTAGGAAACTCTAAAACCTACTTATGAGCATGCGAAGAATATATCAGAAGTTTTTGATATTTATGAGTAGATTTTCACACTCTGTCTGGAAGATAGTTCTGTTCAGAATCATTACACTATTCTCAGAGGATTATTAGATGAACTTGATGTTTATTAAGGTATGATTGCTTCTTGTGGTCATGGTCGTGGTATAATTAAGGGAGGTCGTCGTGTTGATGGTGGGGGTGATCACGCTATGTGTGTTGTGGTCGGACTAACCATAGATCTGATCAGTGTTGGGATAAATGTGGTAAATCAAAGTGGGCCTTGGTCACTATAAAGAATCAAACTACAACTGCATCTTTTGGTCCTCGTATATCATAATTATCAGTCACTCTGACAGTGTCTATACTTCAGGATGAGTATGCAAGGTTTCTTCAGTTTCAAGAACGTCAGTCCTCTACTATGACATCACATGTCGTTACCTTACATTAGGTACTACTGCCTTATCAACCTCTAGAGACAGTTCCTGGATCATTGACTTAGGAGCTTCCTTACATAGACTTCTTTATTAATTTGTTTTTATAGGCGATGATACTTGTCAAGTTATTAGGTAAGACACTGTTCATGTCTCCTCTCAAATAATGTTAGACAAAGTTTTTTATATACCTGACTTCTCAATTAACCTGTTGTCTATTAGTACTATAACTAAATAATTAGTTTGTTGTATAACATTTTTCTCTTTTCACTGTACCTTCGAGGATTTATAGACAGGAAAGAGGATTGGTTTAGTACGTGAGTGAGGACATGGAATATATCTATTGGTTAAGGATGAGCTACCTCGAGGACTAACATCACTTGCTTCTATAAGGGAGTCATCTTTTTTATGACACCGTTGATTGGGCCATTTGTCTTATCGAAAACCTCAGCAAGTGTTTCTTCATTTGAGTGTGAGTTGTATCAGTTGGATAATCATAATTGTGCTACCTATTGTTGTTTACGTCTTGGTAATAGTTGAAGTCCATTTGATTTAGTACACTGCGATGTACAGGGTCCTACTAAAACTTCATTTATGTCTGATCTTAGGTTCTACATTGTGTTTATTGATGATTTTTCTCGTGTTTCATGAGTATATCTATTGAGGGATAGAGTGAATGTGCTTGATGTAGTCAAAATGTTTTTGTAGAAATAATAAACTAGTTTTTTGTTACTCCTAAAGTTCTTCGAACTAATAACGTCTTAGAATTTGTTTAATTTGGTCTTTAAATTTATTGTGAGTCTTTGGATTTTATTTATCAGACTTTTTGTCTTTATACATCTTAACAAAATGACGTGGTAGAGCGTAAACATTAACATATTTTGTGCTGTTATTGTAGCACCTGCCTAGGCGACGTCATACGCTAAGGCGCCATTAATGGTTATGGCGTCCAAACGCCTTGGGCTAAATTAGTCTAATGACGATTATTTAGTTATTAATTATCAAATATTAATTCTTGATTATCGTTATATAGTTTTTCACTTTGTCTTAGTTATTGTTGTTTGTTATTGACTATTTGACTTATTATCTTTAAGATTATTATTGTTATTGACTTAGTTATTGTTATTTGTTATTGACTTATTGTTTTTGTTGAAATTGCTATTGATTTGAAGGACAATTAAGATTTTATTTATAGTTAGTTTGTTATTGTTAATTTTAGAAATTGATATATTAGTTTATTAATGCATTATGAATTCTGAATATCTTTATAAACATATATAAAAAATCTAAAAAACTTGTAAAATTGTATTTTTATTACTGCCTAGGCAATCCTAGGCATCCAGGCATTGGCTCATTGCTATGGCAATTTGACAGCATGATAAGTATGATATTCTAGATATAACTCACACTATTATGTTGTATATGAGTATTCTAAAATACATGTGGTCAGATGTTATTCTTATTGCATCCTATCTCATAAAGATGATGCCGTCTACACCTCTGGGGGTGAGATCTTACTTAAACGTTTACATCATGATGTGGAGTTTTTCTCTTTACCTTTGAAGGTTTTTTGTTGTGTTGCCTTTGTTTAGGATTTGTCTTTAAACTTCGATAAATTGTCTTCTCGTTTTATCAAATTGTAATTATTTTGTGTCTGTAGATGTTAACCTTTTCTAAGTCATAGTGTTATTTTGCGGATAATGTGATGGTGTTCCTTTTCCTTCTCCCGTTAAATCATGTGAAAGTATTGCTAATGACTTGATTACTGTAGAACAGAAGGAAACTCGTCCCTTATAGGTATATCGTTATTGCTAGAAGCTTCCTTTGCCACCTTCAATTGTTCTACTATTCATGTCTACAGATCTTTCACCTACTGACTTAGACATTCTATTGTTTTACGAAAAGGTACATGTTTTACTACAATTCATCTTATATCTCATTTTTCTTTTTATAGTAATCTTCACCCCTCTTTTCAAACTTTTTTTTGTCTATTTCTTTTGAGTTTATTCCCAAGAACTATCAAACGACCCTTCTTATTCTTCATTGGAAGGTAGTTATGGATGATGAAATGCAGACAGTAGTATCACGTGGCACTTGGGATCTAATTACTTGTCGTAAAAGAATCAACATAGCTACTTGTAGGTGATTGTTCATCATCAAATATAAGTTAGATGGTTTTGTAGACATGTACAAGGCACAATTAGTTGCACATAGATTTACACATGAACATAGTGTGGATTACGTAGACTTTTTTGCTTGTTGCTTGATTGAATTTTATACAGGTTCTTTGTTTTGTTGCTATAAACCAGTCTTAGGAGTTTAGTCAGTTGGATTTTAAGAATGCTTTCTATTAGAGTTATTTTATGTGTATGTTACTATTTCATGGGTAAACGGGTTATTGGATATCCATTTGTCTAAGGTATTTAATTTATCTATTTATATGTAACTGCACATGTATAATAATAGATTTTTGATCTTTTTCTCAGTCCAAAACTCTTCACATGGTACCAGAGCACAGAAAACCTTAAAAAAAAATGGAGAGAAGCTCGCTAGCAGCCACTCGCCATCGTCGCGCTTGCCTCTGGCCGCCCTCTCTTCGCCGTTTGGAGCTTCCCAACCCGGCCCAGTCCTCTCCCGCTCCTGACACATTCTCTTTCGGCCTTCTTAGTTCCCATCGGGCCATCTTCAGCCTTCCAAGCCACCGTTGGCCGTCGTCTGGCCCTTTCAGGTCGCCGTCGGTGTCGTCCAGGGGTCATCGACGGTAGTCTAGTCGCCTGTGATGCCTGTCCGTTTCTCCTGAAGGTCTAAAAGGGCAGTCCGACTCTTCTCGTATGGTGGTTTGATAGTTTAGGCTATGTTCTAGGCCATATCCAAGCCTCTGGTCTTTTCTTTGTTGTGTGTGGATACGTCACATTCATGCACCTTGGTGAGCAGTCTGGTCACAATCTCTCATTTTCGGACCATATATTGCCTGTTTTTTGTTATATTTTTGGTTAAGATGGTGTCCCGGATTTATTTGTTAAGAATTTGAGTGGTACTCTGAGAAACTCTATGGTCCCAATTATATTTTATGGTCACAGAGTTTCGAAACATTTTTTTGGTACACAGAAAGTTGAAACATCTTGCTCATTTATCTCTTGATGTAAAATCTGACACCTATGGCAATTGGTTAACTGACGGTACTGCTGTTATTATCTAGATGGCTAATAGTATGGAGTCCTCAGTTGCACAGGAGGTCATATTGTTACGATTTGCGAAGATGCGAGACACACTTCGCCTCGTATATGGTTATTAGAAGAATATTTCTCGTGTTTGTGAGTTATATGAGCAGTTATTTACTCTTTACCAGGGAGATCAATCAGTTCAGGAGTATTTCACTCGCCTTTGTGCCATTATGGATGAGATAGATGTGTATTAGCCTCTGACAGCGGACATTACGTGACTACGCCAGTACAGGGAGGAGTTGGCAGTTACAGTGTTTGTTGCTAGCCTGAATCATGACAACAGTTCTTATATCTGGGTCAGGTATTGGCATCTAACAGTGTTCTCGACGTACATACTACATTTGCAAAGGTTCTACGTGTCTCTACTGCTGCATCTTTTACAATGTCAACCTCGTTAGCTATGGTAGTTACTCGGAGTCGTGGTCGTGGCAGTTCTCGAGGTGAAGGACGTGGTTGAGGTGGGACAGGTGGACACCCCTAATGTGCACACTGCAGACGATTAGGGCACAGGATTGAGAAGTGTTGGGATTTGATTGACTGACCACAGACGCTTAATGTTATCACAAAGTCCACCATTACTACAGCTACTACTGAGGAATAGACTTTTACCGTTTCAAAGGCAGGTTATGAGAGGTTTTAGCAGCTAAAGGTCACAGAATCTGCTATCACGATTATCTATGCTAGTTCCTCAGGTACTAGTGTCCTCATTGCATCCAGAGACTTTTCCTGGATTATCGATTCTAGTGCCTTCCCACATATGTCAGGTACATGTAGCTTGCTTACCCGTTAATCTCAGTTGCTTGAGTTTTGGTATGTAGCAATTGCTGATGGCCGAACGTGTCTTGTTTCAAGTGAAAGGGTGGTGTAAGTCTCTTAACAGATTTCACTTGAAAATATTCTTTTTGTTCCTGATTTCTTTGTAAATTTGTTGTCCATTAGTGCCATTACAAAACAATTAAACTGCTGTGTCATATTCTTTCCTTTCCATTGTACATTTCATGATTTACAGACGAAGAGGAGGATTGATTTGGACCGTGAGCAAGGAAATGGAGTGTACCTGCTAGTTCGTGATGATATATCTCAAGGATTAGTTTCCATGGTGTCTGCTTTCGAGTCTTCTTCTTTGTGGCACTACCAGTTGGGTCATTCCTCTCACCGGAAACTTCAACGGGCCTTGTCTTGGTATTCAGTTTCATATTTTGATTGTCAGTCATGTCAGTTGGGTAAGCACTATCATGCTTCGTTCAAAACATTACGTCTTGTGTCCAGTACTATTGCTTTTGAGTTGGTTCATTGTGATGCCTGCAGTTCATTTAGAGTCCAGTCTGTGTCAGCTCATAGATATTATATAGTCTTTGTTGATGATTTTTCTAGAACGTCCTGAGTATATTTGTTTAAAGATCGTAGTCATGTGTACGATGTACTCAGAAATTTTTTTGCTGAGATAAAAAATCATTTTGACGTTACTCCTAAATTTTTGCGCACTGGTGTTGCACTTGAGTTTGTTTAGTCTAAAGTCACTGTATACTGTGCTTCTTTTGGTATCATACATCAGTCATCTTGTGTACACATTTCTCAACAAAATGGAGTTGTAGAGCGTAAGCATAGGCACATATTAGATGTTATTTGCACATATTTTCATCCTCTTTTTCACTTTATCTCTTATATTTCATTTCACCATCGTTTTCACAGTTTTGCTTTGTCCTTTGTTTCTAAGATTATCTCCAGTACCTATCAGGAGGCACTTTCCCTTCCTCATTGGAAGGCTGCTATGGATGAAGAACTAACTGCACTTACTAGTCGTGGTACGTGGGAGTTGGTGATCCGCATTGCTTGGGCCACAATAGTCACTTGTAGATAGGTCTACATTATCAAGTACAAAGCAGATGGCAGTGTAGAAAGATACAAAGTAAGACTGGTGGTCAGGGGTTTTACTTAGACTTATGGGATAGACTTTGAGGAGACCTGTTCTCCTGTTGCTTGTCTCAACTCCATTAGAGTCCTATCTTTAGCTGTGAATCACTCATAGGAGGTCTGTTAGTTGCATTTCAAAAATGCCTTTCTATATGGAGATTTGATTGAGTCTGTTTTGATGGAGCAACCTCTAGGGTATGTTGCTCAGGAGCTCTTCGTGTTTTGTCATATGTGAAAGGTGGTCCAAGAAAAGGCCTAGTCTATAGGAGAAATGGTCACACTAGGATTGTAGTTTACTCAGATTCAAGATATGCAGGAGATAAAAGAGACATGAAATCCACATTTTGTTTTTGCACCTATGTGGGAGGTAACTTGGTCACTTGGCGTAGCAAAAAGCAAAATATAGTATCCAGGTCTAGTACAGAGACAGAGTACCGATCTATGGCACCGACAATATGTAAGATGATGTGGGTGAGACTCCTGTTAGAGCAGCTTGGTTTTGATGTTGAGGTTCCTATGTCCATGCAGTGTGACAATTAAACTGCTCTCTTTATTGTAAACAATCTCACCTTTCATGAGTGTACCAATTATATCGAGGTTGACTGCCATTTTGTGAGAGACATGGTCATGAAAGGAATTATCTCTACTCTTTATACATAGTCTTCTGAGTAGTTGGTTGATATATTCACAAAGGGACTTAGTGTTGATTTGTTTGAGTCATTGTGTAGCAAGCTAGGCATGATTGATATGTATGCTCTAGCTTGAGGGGAAGTGTTAGAGTTATTTTATGTGTATGTTACTATTTTATGGGTAAATGGATTATTGGATATTCATTTGTCTAGGATTTCTAATTTCCGTATTTATATGTAACTTCACATGCACAATAATAGATTTTTGATCTTGTTCTCTTATCAAAACTCTTCACACTTTCTTATATGATGACTTGACTGAACAGGTGTTTATAGAACAGCCTCTAGGGTATGTAACTCAGGGAGAGGGTCGTGTATGTCTACTTAGGAAAGCTATTTATGACATCAAACAAAGTTCTCAAGAATAATTTGAGAAGTTCAGTAGCATAGTCACAACTAGTGGCTTTCAGCATTGTGCTGTCGATTACTCTGTCTTCTACAGATGGATCAATAATGGTATTGCTACTCTGGTAGTGTATGTAGATGATATCTTATTGACAGGTAGTGACATTGTAGGGATACAAGAGACTAAAGAATAATACTTGAAGGTGAATTTTGTTACTAATGATGTAGGAAAGCTTAAGTATTTCTTAGACGTTGAGTTTGTTTATATCAGGAGTTGGTTGACGTTGTTTCAAGGGAAGTATGCAATAGATCTTCTATAGGAGACAGATCTCATGAGATGTAAGTCAAAAAGCATTTCTGTCGATCAGAGTTTAGATTTTTAGGATAGTTTATTTTCATTCTTTAAGAATGTAGGTAGATATAGGCACCTGATTGAAAAATTAATCTACTTGACTCCTGACATTGCATATACAGTTGGTGTACTTAGTTAATTTATGCATAGTCGAAAATAGTACATTGGTAGGTGTAACACTCCGGTGCTACACAACAGTACGAGAACTACCCAAGCTTAATAAAAAGCAACTAAGCAACAATATTAAACAAATAAAGCTAACTACCCAGACCTGTGTGCGGCAAACGTGGCTCGAACAGATGCACCAGACTAGAACTGCTCCAACACCCAAGCACCTGAAACAGAAAGCACACGCGTGAGTGAC
>JAMKQA010000156.1:0-48494 GCA_024699735.1 Posidonia australis
TGCACATTACTCCTTCGTGAGAATCTGGTGCATCAGTCCGTGATCCAGTGGCCTAACTAGGTCTTGCATCTTGCATATAGCTTCAGTAGGTTGGAACTATGTGAGGCTGATAGCCCTTGAGCACAGGGTCCATTTGCATTTGCATTTCATGTTTTAGATGCATGTTTTCCTGAGTTTACTGAATGTTTTCTGCAGCATGTTTTCCAGAGTACATCCTCTGATGTTTTGCTTTGCATGGCTTTCTGTTTTACCTCTGCATATTTAGCCGGCCCACCTAGACGCACATAGGTGGCGCACCAGACTGACGCACCAGTCTGGCGCACCAAACAGGTGCAGTATCCTGTTTTCAATAGCACAGCATGTTTTTCAGATGTTTTGCTTGCTCTGTCGACCCAATCTGCTTTTGGGTTTTCATCTGATTTTCTTCCTTGATGCATTAGGAAGGCACATCCGTGTTTTCAGCAGTTTTCTTGCATCTTAGCTTGCATTTAGGCATATAGTAAGCGATGATGAGAAATCACTCAAATGATGCAACATTGATTATGTTTATGCAACATCTTTGCATTAAGCACCTGACCCGAAATAAAGAGTGATACTCCTAAGCATTAAGACACACCCCTTACACATCTTGCACCTAGTAGCATAAGACACTAAGCATAGCATGGCATGTCACCCTCGGGCGTATAGCAAAAGGCTGAAAGCCGACATTCATTTGCAAAAGAGAAATCAATAAAAGACCGATTCGTCGGGCGTGCAAGGGTGCCTAACACCTTCCTCGCATGTAACAGGGATCCTTACCCAGATTTCTGGTTTTCGAAGACCTTTCTTTTTTATTGTTTTGCATGATTTTCATGTTTTATGGTTTTCCTCGTCTTCCATAATAGACTAGGTGGCGACTCCAGCATTTTTACATTATTTTATTTTATTTTTCTACCGTAGCTTTGCCGAAATTTTCGCATTATCTTGCAATCTCTCCGCCGACATGGTTACAGACGATATAGGGGTTGTGCCAGTTAGGTCTGAATTTGCCGCTAGTGTCAGGAAGATGGATGGCTCGCAAGACCAATTCCCCTGGCATAAAGCTCCTTGGTCAGACTTTCTTTTGGTAGGATCTCGCCATCCTCCTCTGGTAGCACTAGGGATGATGTAGGGCCTGTAGTTGGTGCTCATCAATGAGGTTTTGCTGGACACAACTGTCTTCAACCAATTCTGCCTCTCCAAGTTTAGCTTCTCTTAGGATCCTAAGTGATGGAATCTTCACTTCAATGGGTAGGACAGCCTCCATGCCATATACTAGGGAATAAGGAGTTGCTCCTGTTGAAGTTCGAACTGATGTTTTGTATGCCCATAGTGCATATGGGAGCTTCTCATGCCAGTCTTTGTGAGTTTCTGCCATCTTCTTCAAGATCTTGGTGAGATTTTTATTGGCAGACTCGACTGCGCCATTCATTTGCAACCGATAAGGGGAGGACCTGTGGTGTTTGATCTTGAAATTACGCAGGTATTCCTCGATCCTCTGGGCTACAAAGTTCTTTCCATTGTCAGAGATAATGGCGTGTAAAACCCCGTACCGAGCTATGATGTTGTTTCTAATGAATTTCTATGTTGCTGCCATAGTAACCGTCTTGTAGGAGGTAGCTTCCACCCATTTTGTGAAGTAGTCGATTGCTACCAGGATGTAGCGATGACTGTTAGAGGCTATGGGATGAATGGCTCCAATGGCATCTATTCCCCAAGTGGAAAAGGGCCATGGCGAGGACATGCTGTGTAGTGATTGTGGAGGAGTGTGGATAAAGTTCCCATGTAATTGGCAATTATGGCATCTACGCACAAACTGACAACAATCTACCTCCATGGTTGACCAAAAATGACCCTGCAGCATAATCTTCTTGGCCAGCAGCATTCCATTCATATGCGGGCCGCAGACTCCTACATGTACTTGAAGCATTAAGATGTCGGCCTCTTTCTTGTCTACGCAGCGTAACAATGTTTGATTGTAGGACCTTCTGTAAAAGTGTCCTACTCCCAATATGTACTTGGATGCCAGTCGTACCATGGTTCTCTTGTCTGTGGTCAAGGTGCTGGCTGGGAGATTCCCTGATTCTAGGAAGACCTTGATATCATGGTACCATGGAAGCTCTTCCGCTGTGTCTACTTCCCTTATATTCATGCTGTGGGCTCACTGTTCTACACATGTAACTGATACCTCCACTGCACAGTCTTCTAGTATTGAGAGCCAAGATGCTAAGATCGCCAAGGCATCTGCATAAGTGTTCTAAGCTCTATTCATAAAAGAGAAGTGGACCTCTTGGAATTCTGCCGTGAGTTTCATAAGATGAGCATGGTACTAGGTGAGCTTCTGCTCTTTAGTCTTCCACTCACGGTTGACCTACGCGATGACCAGCATGGTGTTGCCACGTACATGTAACTTTCAGACACAATGCTCCAAAGCCATTTGAAATCCTAATATGCATGTTTCATATTCGGTTTCATTATTCATGCACTTCAAGTTTAATTTTCTGGCGTATGGAGTCATCTATCCTTGGGGGGTTACCAATATGGCACTAATACCCATTCCTCTTTTGTTGACTGCACCGTTGAATTATAGGCACCACTGACTCTTCTCCTCGGCCTCCTCTGGCTTGTCATCATCATCCATGGCGAACAACACATCGTCATCTGGGAATTGAGTTTGCAAGGGCTGACATTCTGGTAAAGGTAGCTCGGCCAGGTGGTCTACCCCTACTTGTTCCTTTATGGATTTCTGTGTGACGAAGGTGATGTCGTATTGAGACAACAACACCTACCACTTGATGCACCACCCTATGAGTGCTAGCCTCTGGAACAAATACTTCATAGGGTCATGGCGACAAAGGAGCAAGACTGGGTACGCCATCATATAATGTCTTAGTCGTTGGATTGCCTAGACAGGAGACAAGCAGATCTTCTCTATAGTAGTGTACCTAGCCTCGCAATTATTAAACTTCTTGCTTAGATAGTCTATTGCCCTCTCCTTATGATTAGATTCATCATGCTGGCCAAAAATTGCTCCCATGGAATGTTGGGTCACTGATAGATAGAGAAGTAGGGACCGTCCTGGCATTGGTGGGACCGAAACAAGAGGTCTAGCCAATAACTACTTGATCTTGTCGAACACTGCCTAACACTCCTCATTCCAACTAATCTGTGCATTCTTCCTCAGGAGCTTGAAGATCGGTTCGTAGATCAGGCTAAGCTGAGCGATGAACCAACTATTATATTGCAGATGTCCCAACAATCCTCTGACTTCTTTCTCTATGGTGGGGGTAGGCATGTCAATTATGGCTCGAGCTTTAGTTGGATCAACCTCAATTCCTCCTTGGCACATTTACTAGGGTCGAGGCGGAGCTTGTACTTGCACAGACAATCGAATAGCTTCCTCAGGCAGGCTAGATTACCTTCGAGCCCTTTGGACTTAGCTATCATATCGTCAACATAGACCTCGACTTCTTGGTGCATGAGGTCGTGAAATAGTACTGTCATAGCTCTTTGATACGTAGCCCCTGCATTCTTAAGTCCAAATGGCATCACCTTGTAGCAGAAGACTCCCCACGAGGTAATGAATGATGTCTTCTCCATATCCTCTTCTACCATTTTTATTTGATTATAGCCTGAGAATCCATCCATAAATGATAGCATCTTATGGCCGATTGTATTGTCTACCAAAACATCAATGTGGGGTAGTGGGAAGTCGTTTTTGGGACTCACTTTGTTGAGATCTCTATAATCGATGCACATGCGAACCCGTCCATCTTTCTTAGACACTGGGATGACATTCGCAAGCCATTCTGGATAGAGGACGACCTTGAGGAAATCCACTTCGTGTTGCTTCATGATCTCCTCCTTAAGTTTAAGCAACCATTGGGGTCGCCATCTTCTAAGCTTTTGCTTGACAGGCTTGACAGGCTTGACATCTGGCTTCAATGGCAGATTGTGTACTGCTACCTCTACGTCTACGCTGACCATGTCACTATAACTCCAAGCGAAGACATCTATGTACTCCTTGAGGAAGGCGATGAATTCTGCCTCAACATGGGGGGAAAGTTTAGCACTAATGTGCAATTCCTTGACATCATCAGTGGTTCCGATGTTTACTAGCTCGGTCTCTTCTTCCACATGGAGGTTTGGGCCTTCTAGATCATTATCATGGTGCTGGAATTCTATTGACGCATCGTCATCTTCATGTGCACCAGTGTTATCCTCCTCTTCATAGGCCACGAGCTCAGACAAAATCTCCTTCTAAAAAGGAGAGTCTACTGTATCGAAGGTGCCAATCTACTTTACTGCCTGGCCCGCTCGGCACTGGAGGAGAGTTACGCTGACTCTTGTATTCTTGTACTGGTGACAGGTGATCTTTGTGTGATCATGCTCTGTATCTTCCTTTGGGTCGAATTCTTCTTGCCTTTTTGATGCTACTTCTTCACTTATGGTTAATTGTTTTGGGTTTTCTATGCTATTTACAAAGGGTATTACTGATTGATGAGAATCTTTTTTTTTTTTGACTCCCACCTTGCTTAAGGTGAGGTCTAGGCTGTTGATACCATCTAGACCCACCTCCCGACTGCTGAGTGATTAACTCGTCTGGTCTAGAGTAAGTTGGCTCTTCTTTTTCTTTCAAAACCATGGTAGTGAATGGTCCTGAGTTTCCTACGACGAGAGAGTGGTTGCTTCAATCATTGCAACTTTGCCTTTCTAGTGCCTCACTTCCTCTATGGTGTCTTCTGGAAACATGGCGAGCTGCACTTGAAATAGAACTTCCATGTCCAGGAGAATCTAGTCGATCTATGCCTCTACAACCGCTCCCTCATCCTTATCGGAGGCGAGATCCACATAATACATAGACTCCTGGTCGTTGCTCGTGCAAGGGTTGGTACTCCATGTCGACAACTAAATCTAGGCAGGCACTGTGATTGGACCTGTGGCTGGCACTGTAGATGAAGCTGAAACTGCCATCTCTAAGACTACGACTATGATGGGAACTGACGCCACTACTGAGGCTGCCACAAGGATTGACGCTGGAACTGAAGTTGTTGTGGTTGTGACTGATGTTGTACCTAATGTGGTAGTTGGCACTAGAACCAATGTTGATACGGTGGCTAGAATCGGAACTACTGTGGTCGGGACTGAAATTGCTAT
Organism: Posidonia australis; assembly: GCA_024699735.1. Taxonomy (NCBI): domain Eukaryota; kingdom Viridiplantae; phylum Streptophyta; class Magnoliopsida; order Alismatales; family Posidoniaceae; genus Posidonia; species Posidonia australis. Next base: position 5,176 of record JAMKQA010000156.1, read on the forward strand.
AGTTGGGGCTAGAACGACTGTGGTAGGAACTAAAACTACTATGGCATCTTCCTTGGAATAGTAATCATCAATGCGTACCCACTCAATTGTGCTTGACGGAGTGCCTCGTTGTAGCGCTGTTGTGCCTGGACTCTGACCTAGATTGAGGGTCCCTGCATTGACGAAGTGAGTGTGAGAGGAGTTCTGTAAGCGCCAGGAATGCTCCTCCTGAGGTGACTGCTCATAACCAAGTCCTTCTCGCTTTCTCTGCTCCGGCAACGGGCTTGGCAATCCCCTAGCCGTACTTCCCGAGAGGCACCCCTTTCTCATATCCCCATCGGCGATAAAGATTCTCGACCATCCTGGAAGGATTGGTACGAGTAGGTGGGTAGCTACCACGCTCACATTCAAGAATGAAATTAACCGACTCAAACCGATTAACCAGGAAGAGAACATCTGAAGGCTTGGATTTCAAGTGGACAGTCTGGTGGGACAGGGTTGAGACAGCATCGACCTTCTCCTTTTCAAAGTTTTCAGCCATGACGGTGACAATGTTATCACCCCAGTTGAACTTGATCATGCAATGGAGAGTCGACGAGAGAACTTAATGCTTGTAGAGCCAAGGGAGCCCAAGCAAGAGATTAAACGAGGGTTCAAGGTCCACGACATAGAATTCCACGTTGAACTTAGCTGGGCCAATGATGAGGGGGATTACTAACAAGCCCAATGCGTCGTGATCCATGTTGTTGAACGACGTCATTCCTTTCACCCCTGACACAATATCCTCGGCTTTGAATCCAAGCTTGCTTGCTATGCATAAGGGGCAAACTTTCATGCCTACACCATTATCGACTAGGGTGAGGGGGATGCGGAAGTTCCTAAACTGTACCAATATGAACAAGGGCTGGTTATGATTGATCCCCATCGGAGGTAACCAGAGGTGTGGCAATCATGCCTACCATGGTTTCTAGGGCTGTAGGCTTTATGGTGGGGGCTACATGGGCAGCCTAGAAAACTCGAAGGAGGGCTTCTCGGTGATCAACTGAAGTGTGGATCAAGTCTCAGATGGAAATATCGGCCTTGACCTTCTTAAGCTAAGCAGTGATGTTGGCCAAGGGTTTGGCTGTGGTGGCAGAGAATTTGGCTGAAGTTTCTTCGATGGTAGGCTTCACTGACTGGCTTTCCGAGGATGGTGGAGATACTATGGGCCCAGATGGTTTGGGTACAAGAGCTGGGGCCCTATACACCCATCCCGAGTGCGTAACCTCCGCTCACATCTCTGTGGCATTGTCATAGGGCAAGCAATGGGTGTCTCAGGTCAAATTAAAGACCATCGGTGTTTTGGCGACCAATTCTGATAGGGCAAGGGGTAGGCTTGTTGTTGATGAAACTGGTAGGGATATAGGCCAGGGAAACTGCATGGTGGGATGGGCTAGCAAGGTGACTGGTGTTGTGGATGGAGGAGGTTGTGCTAGTAGGGTCACTGGTGTGGTTGGTGAGGGCAATTGTGCTAGTAGGGTCACTAGTGTGGTTGGTGAGGGCGATTGTGCTAGTAGGGTTACCGATGAGGGTGGTCGTGCTGACAAGGTTGCTGGATACTCCTGTCTGGCAGTGAGTTGGACCATGTTCACAATGAAGCTTGAACCCTTGACAATGGAGTGATACAAGGATAGCGGGAATGGAATGGAGTAATCATGGACTAAATCCGAAGGGTCCTGCGTAGAAGTGTTGAACAGAGCAGGAAAAATGGCATGAATTCTAGAGGTCCCTGGAGCACCGAACGGCCGTGCTCGAGGAGAGGCTGGCTAACAATGCTAGGGGGAACAGGGATGGATGCAGATGCTTGTGCTGGTATAGGCGCAAACCTTGCTTGCTTGGTGTGAATGATAATGACCTTACGGTCAATCAGATCTTGAATGGCACTCCAGAGCGAGAAACAACTATCTATCGCATGCCCCGCGGTGCGATGAAAGTTGTAGAATAGATTTGCTTTGTACCACCCTGGCAACGGATGTGGCGATGGACAGACCTCTGGAAACTTCAAGAGTGATTGTACCTTAGGGAGGACGACGCTCAAGGGCTCGACCAAATGCATGAAATGGCATGTTGGGCGGCGTGGTCTTGCCTATCCCTGGTATGGTCTTTGCCTTGCCGATACAACAGGATATATCGGCTCGATGGTGGTGGTGTTGTGGGAGGTGCGTGGTGACTTATGAGTGGGTGCATAAACTAACTGCTGCTGAGCTAGAAGTCCCGTGTTGACAACCACTACAGGAGACTCGATGTATGCAACAGCATTCCAAGGAGGGTCTCTCCTTTTGTTGGAGTTGTTCATGTCGTTGTTGGTGTTGCTACTGCTGCTTGTTCCTGGGATGGAGGCGGGAGATGTGGCCTGCTTGGCTAACGTAGTGAATGTGGAGAAACTGCCACTACACAGCGAGCCTTCCACATGAGCGCCAGCTCGGATTAGTGATGCAAATGTGGTGATAGGCTGTATACTAAGTAGAGCCCCGACAGTTGGCTGCGCTCCATGGATAACCATCTTGATAGATTCCTCATACGAGGGTCTATCTCAGACCTATGAGGCAAGAGCACTCCAGCACCCAACATACTCCCCATATGTCTCGTGGGGCTTCTGCTTGGTGGCAGCAAGGTCATCACGCTTAGGGACCAAGTCGAGATTAAAGGAGTACTGTTCCAAGAACACCTGGCTAAGGTCGTTCCAAGACTTTATCCTAGCCATATCCAAGGAGATGAACCACTTCAGTGTGGGGCCGGTCAGACTTTTCTGGAAGAGCCAGATTAACAACCTCTCGTTAGCTTGAAGCTACGCAAGATCTCCGCAGTACGCCCTTAGATGTGAGATAAGGTAGCCTTTACCATTGTATTTCTCAAAATCTGGGACTTGGAAGTTCGGTGGGAGAGTTGCCTCTAGGAAATAGCAAGGGTCCTAGAATTGGTAAGACTGGCAGTCCCCACCTCACACTTGTCGAAGTGCTTTTTTGAGATCACCCACCCTGGCTTGGAAGGCATCCGAGGTCACTGCCATTGACAGTGGTGCAGCTAGGGGGGTCCTGGTGTTAGTGCACGATGGCCAATGTACTCGTGCGTTGGTGTAAAGTGTTATGGAGTATATGCAGCAACCTGGTTCTGATGCAAGGAGAGAAAGGGAGATGTATGATGAATTAGGTTGGGTGCAGTGTGAGCGGGGTGCAACTGTGGTCCCGGGACAGATCTGGGGAATGAGCTTTGATGGTGTTGCGTCCCTGCCACGCCTAGAGGTTGGCCACCAGGTGCATAGGAGGCATGTTGTGTAGTGACTAGTGGGGGTGCTGCAGGCGGAGTCGGTTCCACCATCGCCTATGCCACGAGGAGTTGGGGCGATGCTCGAGGAGGCGATGCAGTGAGTGCAACATGACATGCAAGGGAAGGCAACGGAGGGACCTCTAGGACCCATCGGAGCTGGACCCCTCCCACGTCCTCTTTCACACCTACAAGCAAAGAGCAAGAAACCCAGGACATTCAAGGACCAAATAGGCTAAGGAGTGCAAGCTGGTAAGGCTTGGGACAAGGAACAAAAGTCCCTAAAAGGTGTAGACTTGGCACAAGTAACACACCCACAACCCTAAGGTAAAACTTGGAATGGTTGAGGCAAACCCTAGGCTAAGGCTTGATGTAAATACCCGTCCTCCCCTTATAGAAAATCTGAAGAAAACAAAAAAAAAATGAAAATCAGGAAAAACCAAAAAAAATAGAAAATCAAAAAAACCAAAAAAAATAGAAAATCAGAAAAACAAAAAAGGATAGAAAATCAGAAAAATTTAAAAAGGGTTAGAACCATAATGGTGGCATCCACCCTACATGCAAGTGAAAACATAGTAAGTAGGGAAACTGGAAGTAGTCTAGCCTATGATACAACAATCGACTCACACGGTTTCAGAGTTAATGTCCTATTCAAGTGTGTTTCACGGCTTGGGTGCATTCTCTCAACAACAAGCCCTATCTTAACAACAGTCGTTGGAGCATCCATAGATGACTCATAATCGCCATCCATCGGGCTTTGATTTTCCACTCCTTTAGCTGAGGCCAAAGACTAATTCCTTCCACCCCATCTTTAAACACTAAACAATGACTAAGTTTGCATAAACAGCATAATCCCACAACAACTTAGTCAAATTTCCAGAAGCCGGAAAGGTATCCCTTTTAATTACGAATGAATATCAAGTACATGCGTAGAAAAGTACAAAACATACCTACAAGGGCATACTCTTAAACCAAAAAGAAGAAGAAGAAAAAGAGAGGGGAAAAAGATCTCAAGTGTTGCCCATCAACTCACCGCTGCCCTCACACCCGTTAGCTGGAGGCCTCGCAGTAAGTTGCGCTACCGACGATGTTGCTACACAACTCTGGCTCTAATCCCGAGATCCTCCGAACACGTCATGGAGCAGCCGAAGATGAGAAGAAGACCACACCCTAGCACTCTGCTCAGTCGACAAGACCCTAGAATGCACCAACACTGAGGGAGCCACGGCAAATGGTGCCCGAGGAAAGAAGTTGGCATCAGGAAGGACCGCGTCGACTGCTACCTCAACCTGTGCCGCCCGTGCCTCCATGTCCAACACTTGCTGCCCGAGACAATTACTCAGTTGCAAGAAAGATCAACAGGCATTAGAGTAGCTAATAAGCACTAAAGAAGGAACTCTACTAGTAGGAGCACATACCCTCCTCGAGGAGTTGGCCTCAAAGAGAGCCCTCGCCACCTCTTTTTCTAACTCATGAACACGGTCGGCATGCTCTTACTCTAATTGATGAAGGCGCTCCTAAAGGATCTCAACGTGCCCAAACACCTAATCTAGCTAGCTCTGAGTTGGGCCCATAGAAGGAGGAGTGTGTATCAAATCCATGATTGCCTGGATCTACCAAACGATCAAAGATATCAACATTCCAGATTCATGGTAACTAAAAAGAAGCAAAAGAAAGGGATACCTCAATGTCACGGGCCTAGACCTCGTCCTTTAATGAATCTCTAAGGCGGGAGGTAGTCGGATTTGAAGTAGGAGCGGGCTCTACACTGGTCGAAGTTCCACCAACCTGTGCATGAAACGTAGGAAAACAGCCCAAGATTAATGGAAAGTAACTAGCTAAGGAGGAAAGCTCACCCCCGCTCGGAACTCATGCAACTAAGACAGCAGCGAGTCTCACTCTCAAGTCAACTCCTCAATCCTTGCTAAAGCCTGCCTCTGTTGCTCCGTCACTACCTCAGTCATATCCTCTGTGGCCGCCATCTACAAGGCTAGAGAACGTGTATCAATTAATAAGAGGAAGGGCATACAAAAATGATAAATAAACAATGTACCAACTCGTGGTTGCGCCCATAGGTAGCTGCCAGCTCTTGTCGTAGAGACTCGACACTACTAGACGAGCTGAAGCGATGGCCCATCGGTAGGTTCGAGCGACCGTAGAAGAGAGAGTGGTGGAAGGAGATCTGGTGAGCAAACATCATACCAAACCACGATTTCCACACAGCCATAGAATCTGTCGAGCCATTAGAGGAAGGAACAGAGTCGCCAGAACACCAACACTCTAGCTCCGAGGCAAACCGATCAACACTGTCGCCTAAGCTCACTGATCGAGTAGGAGGGCACAACTCTAGGACCATCTGAAGTAAGTCGAACCACCTCAGAGCTCATCCAACCTGACTAAAGAAGTAGGAGGAGATATGGAAAATCCATGCCTCCCGAAGAACAGGTGGGAGTCCTGCACAACAATCTCCTTTGTAGTGTGCTCGTCTACAGCATATGGCCTCCATATAGCCTGCAAGACGATTTGGTTAGAATCCTGGGACCTTAACATAAAAGAAAAGAAGAAGATAACAAGGTCAAACACTTACCCACTCCTCAGGAAGGATCTCAAGGAGAAAATGGCCCAAATGGCGTAGGTGCCTCACCCTCTCAAGAGTCAACTACACGTCGCTCCAGCGACAAGCCCGTGGAAACTCGATCAACCCATCAATAGGCTTGCCAAGTCGTAAGTGGCGAAAGTGCTCATAGATCCAGGCATGCAAACACTAAAAGTCAAGCGTCAAAACATATACAAGAAGCAGGCGTAGAAATAAAATAACTAAAAATGACACTAACCTAGAATAGAGGGAGGCAACTAGAAAGAGAGTGGGTCTTCCCAAGAGAGAAAGACCCCAAACAGAGCTATAGGTACGCCAATACAGCCGATCCACAAGAGTACGTGTTGATTCGATCAATGACCATAAATAGAGGAGCAAAGGTCATGCGCAGTAGCTGAGAAGACGTGCCAAAGAACAACCAATCGAACAGAATCGACAGAAAAACCTACAACTACTAGTCTGCCACGATAGGGTCGCCAACGTCTGTGAATAGCAAGTCCTTAAGGTGGTGTGTCAACTATCCAACATTGACATGAGTACAGTATCACCTAGAGCGAGGCGGACGCAAATCGTAGCAAACCTCCTGAATATCGTCGTATTCCATCTACAACTCGGCAACTACAGGCTCACCATGAATCTGCAGGCCCACGAGTCTAACTACGTCCTCTAAGGTGATCATCATCTCCCCAACCCATAGAATGAAGGTACCAGGATCCACATGGAACCTCTCAGCAAAAGTAGCCAATAGTCCCAACTGGATCTCAAACAAGTGAATCCGCAAGAAGTGTCCAAATGATCAGGATGTTTCTGCCAATAAAAATCAAGGTTAATCCCAATAAATTTAATCAATTTCATCTTAACCAATAAAAATCGCAACAAAATGATCAAAATTCACAGATTTAATCAATTTAACCTATAAATTTAATTTATAACTTTAACAAACTTAAGCCCCAAATTTTATTTTAACCAATAAAAACTTAAATTCAACAAAACACCACTACGAGAGGACATGAATTCCACCAAAACTCAATCCACAAGAACATCACAACCTATGTGTGACCATGCCGGTGGAACCCTGCATGACTCCAAGGTGTGTGGAAACACACGAGGAGTCCCGATATGGTCACGGTGAAGATGGTGAATCCGAAGAAGGAGACTAGACTCAGAAACACCAAAAGAAAGATAAGAAAAAGGATAAGGAAAAGGAGTTTCCACCTAGTCTTTTAATGGAAAGATGAGGAAAACCAAGATGCATATGAATGCAAGAGAATGATGAAAATGAATGCGTGTATGCTCCATGACTAATGGATGCAACACTTGGCCATTGCGGGCCAGAGAAAGGGTAAGGATTATTGTTATGCATGGGAAAGGTGTTAGGCACCCCCATGCGCCCGAAGAACTCGGTCTTTCTAGGTTTCCTGTTTGCTAATGATCTAGTGTGTGTATGCTTGTCTACTATTAATGCACATGCCTAAGATGAATGTGAAAACATGACAAATCAAAGAGAAGAAATGAATGAATGATAAAGAAAATAATCTAAGGGACAATGTAGGCATTGAAAATGCCACTTTACTGTACACCCTTAGGCGATGAGGAAAATCATGAAAATCGGAAATATTCGGAAAGCGTTACACAAAACAGCGGAAACTTAAGAAATTTGAGAAAATCAAATGAGAGAAAATAATCCTCATTTGGGTCCATGTTGGCATTGCAAGCCTGTTAATGTACGCCCTCAAGCGATGAAAATCCAAATCAAATCAAAAATCATGAAAATCAGAAGAAATTCGAAAAATAATGCGAAAACTAAGCTTGAAATAAGTTTGAAATGTGTGCCTGATGCAAGAGAATATATGCTTGAAAAAGGATAACAAAATGTACAAATGAAAGCATGGGTAAAATATGTAAATTTCTAGGAGCCTTTGTGCAAAAATTAAATGTTCCTAGGTAAAGACTGAGGTTCCCAGGGTTAAATCAGCAAAAATGTTAAAGAAAACACATTTTATGCAATTTTAAGGAAGTTGGCGGTTAAATGTGCAAAACTATGCATTTTTTGTAAAATTAGGATTCCTAGGGTCCAATCTAAAATTTACCAGCAAAACATGTCTTTAGTGTAATTTTCAAGAAACTCAGGGTTAAATGTGCAAATTAGTGGACTCGTGGATGAAAATATGAATTTCCAAGGACTGAATTGCAAATGTGCCATAAAAACATGCATTAAGTGTAATTTTGGAGAAATTCAATACTTAAAATGAAAATCTATGCACTTTTGAATAAAAACATGAATTTCCAGGGTTTGGCTTGCAAATGTGCCAAAAAATCATATTTTCAGTGCAATTTTAGTGAAGTTCAGGGTTTTATGTGCAACTTAATGGACTAAATGTGAAAGAAAACTAAATCAGAGGGTTTTATGTCAAAATTTAAAGCCTGAGAATTACTAAAAGAAAAACACAAGGGCCACACTACAAATTTACCAAAACAAAACATTATTAAAATGATTTATAAACAAATGCATGGACTCATATGCAAGATGAAAGGACACAAATGCAAACAAAAGAAAAGAAAAGAAGTTTTCTTAAAAGAAATTTAAAAAAACACTCGACAGTCGTCGACGACTGCACCTCGCCGACAACCACCTCCTGGGAAGCCATCCAGGCCTTCCCCGTTGCCCGATCTTGCATCCAATCGACTGATGAGCAAGAGGGAAGCAAATGACAGGATCTACCGGCTCCGATCGTGCTTTGAACGGCCTGGTTCCTCCCCCCACCTCATTAGCCGACATCGTGACTTTGGCAACGGGCTCAAAGAGGAAGAAGTTCCTGGAAACAGCAACACAGCATTTCGAGGCTTCTGGAAGGTCGTCGTGGAGAAAGGGAAGATGCTTGAGTCAGCGGAGGCCAGGAGGGGTGCATACTCGTCCTTCTCGATCTACCTCGTCGTCGACTCCATCTTCTCTAGTGAGCTCGACTTTGAGAGGGAACGGAGGCTTTGAGGTGTCAAGTTACACTTCAGTAAGATCAAGGGGAAGGAGAGGAAGGTTTTCCACAGGATAGGAGGGAGTGGTGATGCGTGAACTTCTCGGACGATCTTCACTACCGATTGTCTTCTCCAGCGATGGCGAACGCTACGGGTGGCATGTTGCTTCCAGTGGCTTCCAAGGGGGCTTCACAGCTTCCAAAGTGGAGGAGAAGCAAGGAAGGATCTAGCCTAGCTACTCCACACACACCAAGACACGAATCACTCAATGGATTTGTACCCCCACCTTTCTCGTCGAAAAATGGGTCCGACAACCCATAAAACTTGAATTCCAGCCAAGGAAACCTTATTTCTCCATTGGAATAACTCCAGGGAGGTTGAGGATGATCCAGGGGAAGAAATGGAAGAGAATTGAGCTTGATCAGTGGCTTACCTAAACTAGTAGTAGGTGTGGGCTGCATGTGGTCGCTGGAGCTCGCCGAAGATGGTGGCCGGAGCTCTAAACTGTCCCTTTTCCGAGCCTCTTCAGTGGTCTGAAGCTCCTCTGTTGCTTTGGTTTGAGTGATCTCCTCTCAAGCTTTCTCTCTTTTTTTCAAGCTTTTCTCCCCCCTTTTTCTCTTGCAAATGGGGGTATTTATAGGCTTGCAATGGCTGGGTTGTTATGGGTAGTTTGTCATGGGTTGTTATAGATAGTTAGAGATTGTTATAGGTTGTTATGATGAAGTGGGAAGTTGTTAGGGTTTGTTTAGGTGGTTAGAGGTTGTTAGAAGTTGTTATGATGGAGTGGGAAGTGGTTAGGATTTGTTTAGGTGGTTTGAGGTTATTATAGGTTGTTATGATGGAGTGGAAAATGGTTAGGGTTTAGGCTAGGTTTAGGGTTTTCGATTAGGGTTTTGGATTAGGGTTTATGCTAGGCTCATGGTTTAGGATTAGGGTTCAAGCTAGGTTTAGGGTTTTAGATTAAGGTTTAGGCTAGGTTTAGGGTTTTGGATTAGGGTTTAGGCTAGGTTTAGGGTTTTGGATTAGGGTTTTGGCTAGTTTTTGTGGATGAAATTAGGTTAAGATGTCGAGTTGGCCTTAGGAAAAAATGATTGAGAGCCCAACAACCAAAATTCCATTCCAGAAAAGCCTACCTACAATCCTACAAAATTGGGGTATCTACACTATGCATCCAACGAAATTTCTAGAACAATTCGTAATAATCCACAAAATAATCCATTCAACACTACCACCAAAATTCATTTCACACTAAAACAAAAAAGTCCCTACAAACATGTCGTCGAAAAACCATCCCGCCACCACCAGAAACCATCCCACCACCGGTGAGCCCACCGTAAACATGGCAATGCAAGGAAAATAGAAAGAGGAGAAAAAAAGAGGAGGCTATACCTCCGTCGTCAACGAGAGTCCCCATAGTCATCGTGGTTTCCCGTGTCACTACCACTTGTGCTGCTTGAACCACCACTTGCCCACGCACCACCACCTCGTAGGAGACCGGCACACCTCGTCGGAGACTGCCACACCACGCCGTCGACCATCGTGGACCACCAAAGACCGCCAGACGCATGGAAGGGAGGCGCTGGAAGAAAAAAAGAAGGGTGGAGGGGCGACGCCAAAGCTTTTAAGTAAAAACCTTCGAGACACGTCGCCAACTAAGCAAGTGTCGTGACAGTAATGTCGCTGTATATGCTAGCGACTTGTTAGAGAAGTCACTATTGAAAGAGGCGATGAGGCAACGTCTTCCTGGAGAAGCCACCCTCTCCTGCGTCGTTTCAAATTTAAGGGGCCACGTCAACAATAGTCGTAGGTACAAGAGGCAACTCCAACTCCAGGACCTTTCCACTAATAAAATTTAATTTAATTTATGAAATAAAAGAAACAAAATTAAATAAACCCCCAAAATTTATTAATCCTCTCAAAATAATAATGATATTAATAATAACAAACTTCATAAACATAAAAATTACAATTGAATTAAAAAATGGTAATACATCAAAAATATAACTAATAAAGTATGTCTTGAATTCCGAGCATCTGGTTGAACTGCTCCCTGTCCTCAACATACTACTGTGGAGAAGGACAAAGGTAGGAATATCACTCCAAGTACTTGGACTCCTATAACTCCATAGTGGTTGTCGGAAGTCAAGCACCATTCATGGAGATTAATCAACCAATGTAAACCCAGTGAGCTATGTACTCTAGCACCATCTTCTCGTCACGGCCACCATCTTCTTTGTGGGTATGAATCGGAGAAGTTAACACAGAATCCACTGGAATGGAGAGCCCTTGGTTCAGCAACTGCAGACAACAGTGGATCGAGTTTAACATGAAAGAACGAGCCCCCACCAAAACAAGCTCCAAATGTGGATGAACTATAGTCATCACTCTGGCCTTGAAAGCCCCAAGTAGTTGTGGCATGTAGTCAAAGTCCTCCAAAGATAGCCGACCCAGGCAGAGAACGCAGTCATGAAAGCTCAACTTGTCAAAGTCAGTATAATAGCGGTAGTGGGACACGATCCAACTATGAAGGAGGAAAGGAGAACCAAAGAACTTTCCGAAACATGAAGCACTTGATAGCCCCCCCATAGTGTATGCAAGGACTACCGGAGTCAAATACAAGTCAAGACGAGCCGCCACCAGCATAAGGAGATCAACGTGGTGACGGTCCAATGTGAAATGGTCATCCGCAAACAACACCAGTCCCCCAACTCCAACAAATAGGCACATCCACAACTTCGTCAAGGATAACTTGAGAGTACAGATGACCTCCCACAAGCCTTGAAAATAGAGCCTTGCCCCGTGCATCAAAGCTTTACTAGCCTCTTGGCCCTTGCCCAGGAACCAACCTATCTTTCTAGCATCCACTGTCTCGATTGATGTAGCAAAACGGTCATCTGACAATGATGTGGACTACACTACAAGGCAAAGGAGAGAAGTAGCTTCCTCACATGAGATTAAAGTCTCCTCGCAAGCAAAGTTGAAAGTATTGGAAGAGGCATTCCAAAAAGCCATCAACGCATGTAGAAGTGACCAAGGCAAGAGTGTACGTACTAAAGCCAGTAAATTCTCAAAACTATTGCCTTCAAAGAGATGCTTATTGGCCTCTACACGATTAAGCAAAAGTGGCACCCACGAAAGACTGTAGTGGAAAGAATTATGAAAATTCGAGCACTACGACCTGTAATATAAACAAACACAAGAAGCAAGAAGAGCAAGAGGTAAACACAAAGAAGCATGCAAGAGTAGGGAAAAACAAGAGTAAGGGTGAGGAACGCATCTTGTTCTGACGCAACGCCTGCATTAAGTGATTAAGTGTATCCACCACCTTCTCTACAGTAAAAGTAGAAGAGGTGAAGGATGGGAGCCTCATAATCAATGCAAAAGAGGACAAGTAAGTCTCGTAATAGGGAAATATGTACGGTCGGGCTGTACAAGGCAGTATATATAATATCCCAAGGCGACAACCCAAATTCAAGTCTGAATAAGGAAGTTCTTTCTAGTCACCGTCAGTAGCGACGACTACAATAGACACCATAATAAGGGGCGACTAATATAGGCACCTGTCAATGCGGCGACGGATATCCACACTCTAGTCTTGAACGAGTATGTCGAGTCATACCATGAGGCCACCTCAGGTTCCACCATGTACATCACGGTAAAGTCCCACCATGGCACTATGAAAAAATCCACCAAGAACGAACTCCCCGCCTTTGGAGTCCCTACTTTGTACATAGACACGTAATTCTGACTAAGAGGAAAAACCACGATTTGAAAAAGGAAGGGTTCACTCCCTCACCCGGTTCTCTACTCATAGAGCTCCATTCTCTATCAAATTGAGTCGTGAGATGACGGTCCTTCTCGATAGTATTGGTCAAACTAGAGGATAGAAAATAGTTGACCACAACAAATTGCATTCACGCATCTTGCATATATCTATATGGCTAGGGACCACCCGTACCCCATCGGCCTAACCTGCCATATGAACCATTCATTACATATCGTATGTTGACTCTGCATTTGCATTTGTGTGCTTGAACCATGCATTCATGCATTTAGGAATCATGCATCGGAAGTGGAGCACGGACAGAGCAAAGCTCTTCATGAGTGTTGGAAACCCTTAGAACTATGATCCTCCTAGGGCCTACTCAAGCTTCAACCTATCCTAATTACAATTCCAATCTGAGTGATCTCTCAAACAATGAGACAATAAATTACTATTTCTTTCAATCAACGATCGAGTAATTCCCCACGGTCATCCTAGTTTTCTGGCTCGTTGAGGTGACAACCCTACATGATTGATATGGTGTTGACACTAGCTGTGACACATAGCTCCGGCTTGACCCCTCCATGCCTAAGCCCTCAATATGACGACATTCTTAATCATCCGAATCACTTGGCTATATGACCATGTCCCGAAACCAAGTCTGTTCACCCTCATCACCGTTTTGGCTATGTGACCATGTCCTGAAACTAATAGGTGTTGATTCTTTTTGAAACCCTATGGCAAATTGCTTGATAGAAAGCTCCTTTCCCAAGAAATGCTTAATGGAGATATCAGTCTTACATTGAAGTTAATCTTGTTCCAATATTAACTCCAAGGAGGGACATCTGTAGATATCCCATTTTTGCATTTCCCAAAGTTACTAAGGATAGGAACCTTTGAGGCCCCCTAAATCTCAGTTCTGAGGAATTTTAACATATTTTCAAAACTATTCCTTAAATTTTTAAAGGTATTCTCAATTTTATCGGATCTAAGGTCGTAAGCTATGGCAGAGTAGACACTTTCAAACTAGTGGCATGTTCGAATCCCTTAGGCATTTGCGATGCAAGACACTAGCTGTGGTAGAGCTAACATTCTCATCCTACTCAAAATAGTGGTGGTTTTGAGTGTTTCAGTTCTAAATGAATGTTTTTATAATTTAAGGATTTTCTAAGTTATTTTCTGAGTTTAAAACAAAAGACAGGGTTGAAGTTGCAAAAGAGGCCATGCCGTCGCCAGTTCAAAGGGTGACAATACTAGTCACCAATTCATTTGCCGACATGATGTGTCGCCCATAAAATAGACGACAATAAATAGGTGCCTAAATGAGCGGCGACTAATATCTGGCATGGATTCTTCAATATGCTTTGTCATCATGGGCTTCAACATAATATATGGGACACGTATAAATTTTATCATGATTTTTCCCATCATTAATATTATTTCTATCATTTTCCAAGTTGCTTAAGATATATAACATATTATATAAATATATGAGGATGTTACATAATTCAGGAAAATCATAGAAATAAGAGTTGACAATAAATTAAGATCAGATCTTTATTTTACAATTAAAATTAGATTTTCTATTATTATTACATTTTAATTGAAAATAATGCTTAAAAAAATAAAGATAAAATCTAAAATGAGGGAAATTATGAATCAAAATATTTTATATCAATCCATGATTTTAATTGAAGAATTCTCGTAATTTTTAATTGATCTGATTTACAAATCAAATTTACTTAATATTTTGAGCAAATCTTGGATTTAGAAATTGATTTAAAAATATCTAGCTATTACGAGTATGATTTTTGGGATTGATCTGATTATGGTCGGTTAATAGATTAGTAATTGATATTTTATGATCTTAATTTTTTAGTATTTTCCTTCTTTGGTATCTAGGTGACATGTTGACGTGGAATATATCTTACCTATCTGGCATGTTTCTCTGCGTTGAGCATAAAATGGTAAATCCCATGTCGTCGCCATCTGTGGTGGTGACTAGCTGATACGGAATATTTGATTGCCATCTGGCATGATTCTCCATGTAAGCTTAAAAATGGGATGTCTTGTGTCGTCGCTTGTCATACTGGCGACTTTATACCTCTCGTCGCTACCTCTATAGGTGACTTATTTTCAAAAGAGATTTCTTGCCCAATTTTGAGATTTGACGCCTTAGCTTTATAAATAGAGCCCTTGAGCCCCCATTTACGAGGGTTGAAGCTCGAGAATTAGGATGAAACTTGAGAAGAGAGAGGGACCATGAGAATTAGAGAAGAGAATCTAAGAACCAAGAGAGAGAGAGAGAACCTTGTATGACCTGAGAAATCCTAAGGTGCTTACTGTCCCTCTGAGAGATTGTGCAAGGGAGTCCCTCCTACCCTCCACTATCTGTTTTCGTGAGAAACCAACCATTTCCAAAGAACAAAACACCTCCCGAGGCTCCATCCGTCGGTTCCCACTTCTGTCATTTGCCCTATGATCGCATAAGGGTGACAAGGAGTTTTCGTTTCTTACCCCTTTTTCTTTCGTAGTTTTGCATTACTTTCATAATTCCATAGCATATACATGCAGGGACAACCCCTAATTAGTATTAGATCTGTTTATTTATGTCATTTTCTATTCTTTTTTTATTTCAGTTACTGCACTTAAAACTAACCTAGGTCTTCTTCTTTTTTCTTATCTGTTTTTGAAGGGAAGAATATTACAAAGCACGAGGAAGCCGCTTGGCGACACCCTGCCCTTGACTTAGTGAACTAAGAACCCACACAACCACAATCACGCATCTCCAGAAGGCATCTTGTCAGTCGATTTTAGCGAAAGACAAGTGGCGATCACAAAGGTCGTCGAAGTGAGTAGACTCGATGACGAAATTCAACACCCCCTACAAAAATCCATCCACAAATAACTAGTTCTGGTTGTAATCTCCGAAGTTTCTACTTTATTGTCCTTACCCTTGGCGTGAGGGGGAGTCCATGTTCTACCAAGGATGACTCCAAGTCAGGCATTTCTTCATAGGAGAAAACCAAAACTCCTATATATTTGTTGAGTAGACCTATCATTTGGTGACATTCATCCGAGCTGAGCCCAGAGCTAATTCGGACTAGTCATAGGTCTTTCTTAGTTCCCAGATTTATCTCCTATATTTCTTCAGTAGTGGCCTTAATTTGTTCATCATATTTCTTCATCATTTTGTCGAAGACAGTCTAGCCTATTGTTTCTTCTTCATCTGGGTCTTCATCTATGTGCATCAGCTCATAGACTTCATAGTTCCCAGTGTTTTTGCCGGTTATGCTCAATACTTCTTCAACTAGAAAGATGGCATGAGACTGTGCTAGATCTTGTAGGAATGTTGTGGTGTAGTGATAGACTCTGATAGTATGCGTGATTGGCTCCTTCCTTGCTTGCGTTACACACTTGATGGAGTTGTTAGATACCCTTTGCGAGGACATAATGGTAGTTAAGCTATCCAAACCATGCCCTCCACTACCTTCCCTTTTATTATCTACGCTAGAAAATAAAGTACTGAAAAGTAAATTATACAAAAATAAAATACATGTGTTCAAAGCAGGAAAGAAATTATTTACAAGGCTAGGAGGAGTGCCCCTAGGTTTGCCTCCTCATCAGAGGCATTTCGCCATCTGGCTCAGTGAATGGCCCTAGCCCCTTCTTGCTCAAAGGGGTAAGGCTGTAGGTTGCTGAAGAACGCGATGAGGTCATAGAGGTCGAGGGCGTCAGTGTCTCTAGCTTCTGCTTCTGTAGGGAGTGCTTCGGATGGGTCGCTTGCTAAGATGTCTGAAGGTGGAGGAAATTCTAAAGAGTTGGGAGAGAGATCGGAGGCTAGGAGAACGTTGTTGGAGGCTTCTTCCGAAGAGAGCAGGGAGACTTCGAGATAGAGAGGGGAAGCTGGGATGGATGATGGTAGATCAGTGTAACACCCGTAAAATCTATTTTGTAATTATTTACATTTTAATGAATTTTATTCCTGGACGGGTGTTACTATTTTGAAGCCCGTTGTGTGGTTTTGTGCATTTGGGCTTAGGCCTAATGGGTCAGCTTCTATTCGCATGTCCCAATGCGTGGTTGGCACTATGCATTGTGGCACTGTGCGTGTGGGGCCTAAGTGTGGGTCCGTGTGGGGCCTGGGTGTGGGACAGTGTGGGGCCCAGGTGTGGGATCCACTTGGGGCCCGGGCTCGTGGGCCGTTGGTTGTGGCTGATGGTTGGGCGGAGTGGCCGGTGTACTCGTGCGGTGTGCCGATGACTAAGACGTGTAGGTGTGCATGCTCCCAGCTACTACGTGCGCAGGCTTTATAGGCCGCACCGCACTCCTTCACCACTCATCGCCATCTTCCCCTTCTTCCTTCTTCTTTTTCCCCTCTTTCTCGATGCACGCATTCCCCTTCTTCCCCACCTTTCTTTCCCTTCCTTTCCTTCCTCCCCACTCCACCTTCCTCTTTCCCCCTCTTCTTCTCCTTCCACCTACATCCCCTGTTTCTTCTTCTCACGCACCGACGGAGAGAGAGAGAGAGAGAGAGAGAGAGGGAGCATAGCGGAGGGCTGTGGCTTCTCGGGGTGGTGCGTGGAGCTTGCATGGAGTGCTCCCGTGGCTGTGGTTGCACCGGAGCTCGCCGAGTTGGCCGGAGATCGCTAGAAGCCGTTTTCAAGTATGCATCTCCACCTCATGTAATAGAGAGCATGAAAATGGTAGAAATTGATAGAGTTACATGAAATCTAGGTAAATTTACATTCCTAGAGTTTATTGTGATTTTAAGAGAATTTATGGTGAATTTATGGGTATTTATGGCGGTGGTTGTGTTTTGGGTTGTTTTGAACCTTTTGCCATTGTGATTTTATATCTTGATGCATGGTGAATGGATTTTAGTTTTATTTGTTGGGATTTGGAGTAGACTCGAGGGTCAACACCTTATGTTTTATGTAAGACTTTTGGTGCTTGTTTAAGGGGTCCGATCAGAGGTCCCAATTGGGGCGGTTTCAGACTGTAGGGTTTTGGGCCGTTTTCTGGGAACACAGAATTTGGCATACCGAAGTGATGCCCCTATCGCGTCTGGAAAGCAGTCTTCTGAATGTCTGAGTCTCAGATCATAACTAGTGATACCCTAAACACAGATCAATCTTCGAGAACACCGATGCAGACTGCAACTGGTCGAACACGTCATCAATGCGGGGCAAGGGATACTTGTTCTTCATCGTGACCTGGTTCAGCATCTGATAATCTATACACAGTCGGACTAAACCATCCTTCTTGCAGACAAACAAGACAGGCACTCCCCACAGAGACACACTCGACCTGATAAACCCCTTGTCCAGTGACTCCTGCAACTGAGTCTTGAGCACTCGCAATTCTGCTGGTGCCACGCAATAAGGAGGCTTCGACACAGCACCAGAACCGGGGATCAGATCGATCGAGAACTCTACTTCCCTGTGAGGTGGCATACCAGGCAAATCGTCAGGAAAAACGTCGAGATATTCACACACCACAGAGATGTTGTGAACACCCAACTCAAGAGAAGGGTAGGTAACTATACTGGCTAGATACCACACGCAACCCCTGATCAAAGACTTATAAGCCTTCATAGCAGAAATGACAAGCTTAGGCTCACCCTGACACCCACCTTGCATAAGACCCATCCTCAGGAGACCCAAAATAAACTCTCTTCCGAGCACAGTCGATCAAAGTGGACTGCTACGTCAACCAATCCATGCCAGGTATCACATCATACTCCTGTATGTCCATCACAATCAGGCTGGCGTCGAACTCTCTGCCATTCAGTGTCAAGTCGATAGACCGCAGATACCTCCATGCCAAACTATGCTCCCCTAGCGGCGTCACCACCCTGAGATGAAAGGCCAGTCTAGCTGGTCTCTCTCCCAACTCTGCCGCGAAAGACTCAGAGATAAAGGAGAAAGAACTCCTTGACTCAAACAGCACTTTGGCCATTTGGCCAGCCACAATAAAAGAACTTAATGGCCAAACAAAACAACACCACACATCCATACAATCAGGCAGATGTCCAGCTTACAAGAGAGATTACAACATATCTTAGAGGGTTACAAAACTAACTATTCATCCTTACCCTAAAAAACATCTCCCGAAGACCCAATGCCTGGAGCTGCGATGGTGAACACCCGTCCCCTAGTCGACTGTTGTGGTGCGCTTCTTGCCTTCTTAGGCGGTTCTGGACAAGATCTCTAAATGTCTCTCGCCTTCCCATAATTATAGCACACCACTGGAGAGGGAGTTCGCCTAAGATGAGGACAATATGCAGCAATGTGGTCCACATGACCACAGTTGGAGCACTGGTTCCCACCGAGTTCAAGGTATCACTCATACATTTTTCCTCGTGTTTTGGTTTGCAAGTGCAGGCATGCAGAGGGTTAGCATAATGGATATAGTTTAGAGTCTCCTAGCCGCACACACAGGTTACTGATAGTTAGATATTTACTGTTGGCTTTAATTCTCCCGTAATTTAATTTGCTTTAAATTATTGTGAAAAATGTGGGGCCTGGCAATCAACAATCCTTTTCAGAGTATGGCTATTCTCGAACTGAAGCCCAATTGACAAGAAACGATTCGATAGTGTCCAGGTCAACGGCTTAACGAGATCCTTCAATCGGTACTAGGGGTACCCTAGTCCCTTTCCATTGTGCTCTTCAGGCATCTCGAGTGCGTCCATCATTCTTTGCTCTTGATGTCCCAGTCTTTTTCCCGACCTGTAGCCTATGCACAGGAGAAGCTTCCACGGTCTTTGCATGTATTCTGGGAAAGGAGAGGGATTTGTGCCTAGGCTTTGAAGAACAAAGATTTGCTTCACATTATTTACTGCCTCGACTACTAAATCTTTCTCTAGAGGAGCAGATGGTAGTGTTGGTGTAGTGTTCGGGACTGTCACGAGATGCACCTCAACTTTGATTGGCTCGTCTCCCTTGACCTTGATTATTTTCCCTTGATGAGGGAACTTTATGCATTGATGACGTAGGGAGGTGACAGCCTTAATTTCCTCGATCCATTGGCACCCTAAGATGAGCCAATAGGAGATAGGTGCATCGACTATTATTAGCTCAATCTTCGTTTCCATCAGGCCAATGGCTTTCTTGACATTAATTCTACCATGTGCCTTTTTGTATTGTTGTCATATCCTGACACTATTAGAGCCGCTAGACGCATCTGATCTTCTTTAAGTCCAAGCAGATTAGAAGTTTCTAGGGAGCATATATTTAAAGTCGCTCTCATATCAACTAACACACCAGAAAGTTCATAATTGTTTATCTTTACAGTAACACTTAAAGGTAAAGTCCTCCTTTCAGGAGGAGCCAGTTCAGAATTTGTAAAGAATAGAGTAGGTTCAACAAAGATTGCAACTGTAACAACCGCCAGGGATTCTGTAGGCATGTCTTCTAGCACTTGGGCTTTCTTCAGGACATCCATCAATATATCACGATGTCACTCAGAGGATTTGATCAGCTCATAGATGGATATCTTTGCCTGCATCTTTCTTAGCTGTTCCAGGATGTCAAACTCTTCCTCTATCCTTCTAAGTACATCGAACTCTCGTTTCAAGGGAGGTGAGACTTTTTCCGCAATTGTAGATATCTCATTTTCGCATTTCCCAGAGTTCACCAAGGATAGAAACCGTTGAGGTGCTCCAAATCACGTGAATAAGGATCTATAACCTTCTTCCAGATTTTTCCCATGGAATTTCTATGTTTTTCTGGGTTTTCAATGCATCTCTGTGGATTAAGATAAAAGATAAGGGGTAAAATGCAAAAAGACTAGGAAGTTGCCACATTGAGTGGTGACAAGTCTAGTTGCCACAATGAGAGGCGACGAGTCTATTTGCCACGTTTAAAGGCAACAAAACTAGTTGCCACTTTGAGTGGCGACAAGACTAGTTGCAACATTGACAGGTTATGAGTCTCATCGTCGCATGTATAGGCAACGAAAATCCTGGACTTTTCTCTTTAGATAATTTGTCATCTTGTGCTTTAATATAATATGTGGGATATTTATAAATGGTATTAAAATTTTTCCCATAATTATTATAATTTTCTAATATTTAAATATCTATACGTATCATATAAATCATTAAAAATGCCAAATAATTCCAAACAATTATAGAAATTTAGATGACTTGATAATTAAGATCACATATCTTTATTTTTACCAAAAATGTGATTTTATAATAAGTTATCACATTTTATTATTATAGCTTATATTTAATTCATGATAATGCTAAAAAATAAAAATAAAATCCAAAATATCCAAATGATTGCCAATCTATTTTAAATCAAATAAATCATTGATTTTAAATGGATTTTATTGTAATTATTAAAGATTTAATTTTCAAAACTAATTTACTTAACAATTTAAGTAGATTTTGAACTTAGTAATCTAAAATATTTTTCAATTACGAGTATAATTTTTCAAAATTGATTTGGTCAATATTTGATAATAGATTCGTAATGGATATTTTGAGATCTTAATTTTCAAAATTATGCCTTTTTAATAGCTCGTTGCCACATGTACGAGCGACTAGATGACGTGGCAGATTTCCTTGCCTTTTGGGCAACGATTCACTACATGACGATAAAAACAGATTCTCCAGGCTAGTCACCACACAAAGCGGCAACTAGATAATTCGGTCGTGTCTCATATAGGCAATGAGCTCTAATCTCCTATTTTTTCCATTTTAAGAGCTTTAGATTTTGGCCCTTGATTCACCGCTCTTCCTTGACGAGATTTGGAGCCTCCAAACTCTATAAATTGACCCCCTAGGTCAATTGTTTGAAAGAGGCACATTAAAATCTTAAGAAGCCACCTTTATGCCCTAGAAAAGAGAAAGAGAAAGAGAGCCATAGCCCTTCCTCTATGTCCATGCCTCCAGAAGCTCAAATTATAGAGATCCAGCCTCTTTCAAAGCCATAGTGCGTCTCTAGAGCTCCGTTCGACCGACCTCCACTTCCTTCATCTACTCCAAAGTACATGAGGGTGAAAGGGAGTGTTTTTCTTATTGCATTTTAATTAACATAAATCCATTGCATGACATAGTATAGCTCATGGCATATGCATGCGGGGACAACCCCTAGTTAGTATTAGATTCATTTCTTTATGTTATTTGCTATTTCTTTTTATTTCACTTACTGCACTTAAAACTAATCTAGGTTTATTTTTCATTTGTTTTGAAGGGAAGGATATTACAAAGCACGAGGAAGCCACTAGGCGACATCCTGCCACTGACCTAGTGAACCGAGAATCCACACAACCACAACCACCGCATCTCCCGTAGGCATCTTGTTAGCCGGTCTCAAAAATCGACAAGTGGCGATCACAAAGTGTTATCAAAGTGAGTGGACATCGTGACAACTCTACATCAACCCCCCAGAATTCCATCCACATGAAACTGGCACTCACGATGGGACAAGTTTGAGCCAACCCTCCGTGCCTTGTAAGTCATTCCTCCCTTTCCTTTCTTTTATTATTTTTATTTTTATTTTATACTAGGTGCAGTTTTCGATCTAGAATCCGTGCGTTTTAGGCCTTTACTTAGTGTTTTTATTCGCAAATACTCCTCCTAAGTTTCACACCACCATTCATCTTGGCATCGATACTCTTCACACTTTGAGGCGATGACATATCTTGGCGCCACTTTTACTGGCAATGTTAAATATTCAAGGTTTCGTCATTGTAGATGACTATTTTGTTTTTCATCTAATTACGCTATTTTCTTTTGAAATCTACAATATTCATTAAATAAAATCAAATAATATCCTATCCACTTGTCTTTTTACTTTTTTAACAAATTTTAGGTTTGTTTTCTGTCCACTAATAGGGTGGAAATTATTTGTTTTACAATAAAGTTAGAAGTTCCTTAAAAAAAAATTCTTTCTAGTTAAGAACAATTGAACTAGGTGAATTGGGCCAGTACAAGTCGCTCTCCCATGTCCTATTTGGTTGCTATTGCTAGATTGATAACTTAAGGCGTTATTTTTGACTCCTTTCTTCTCCCTGAGTGAATAATAAACCTTAGTAGAGGCTTCATACTTTATTGTTTCCTATTTATTTACTGTTTTTATGGTTTGTTAGGAAACGACCCTAAAGACAAAATCTTAGGTTGTGGGTCCCTCTATAGAGAGACAAATCCACAGCCTAAGCCCTCTTTATAAGGCCTACTAGAGGTCCAAGAGTGGTACCCCATAGCTAAGATCTTACTCTGTAACCTTAGAATTCTACTATAGGAACCCAACAAGTCAAGAGAATGCAAGTTAATTAATCCACTAATTATCCATTTTAACAAGTAAATCCGCGTTCTGATCTGAAACTTGTTTGTATAGATAGACTTGCTTGAGAGTTCTGTCTAGGACAGATTTTGCTGTTGGAACAAACAAGCAACTGAGCCTCTTGTCTGACTAGCGCTACTGTCCATCGCCTCTCTTAACAGCGACGAGTTCTGACACCACTTATATCGACAGCGTTAAGCAGACAAACGTCTGTTTGCTTTGACTACAAGGTGGTCTATCTTACACACAATAACAGGCTACAGGGTTTTCTCAGAATAGTTCTAGGTCTGTACTTTCTTTATTAAACATAGTTGCAAACTTTTCATTATGTTTCATTTGCATTAAAGTTGTAATTTTCTCTTTTTTTCAGAAAACTTGTAATAGGTTTAAAGTAGTGTAATATAGAGACTGTAATCTCTTCCTACTATAGTCAAGAGCTTGTAACATTCTAAGAAGGAGAGGAGCAACAATAGAAGGCCATGTCATCAGAAGCCTACTACTCCAATTACTCTGGCATACTGAGCACTCCGATTTCTGTGGGTCAAGCCAACAGCTTGACTAGTCAACATGGGTTCCCATCCAACACGTCAACCCCACACATGGCCTAGTCTGTTAAACAAGTGGGAGGAGAGATGAACTACACCCAATCGTAGAATACCCCTTTGACTATCTATTCACATACATCACCAGAAGGGGCAACCAACCAAACCCAATCCATGGCCTATCCTAACCACTGTGGCCCATAAGTCTCAAATATCCATGGATTCCCCCCCCATAAACTATCACCAGGGCTTGTTAGCCACACCTTTCATGAGAAAGATATATATGGCACCACCAAGCCCAATAGCCAATTTCCCAATATATGGCCCTTCAACACAATCTCCCACTCAACATACTACACCATTCTACCCTTCTTCTGTCCATCAAACTGCCCAATCCCTATTAAGCTACCACTCACATCCTTATCCAAGGGCAACTTAGCCAACACCAACACTGGCTCAACCCTCCTTCCTTCCTCCATATAGTATTCCTCAGTAACAACAATTCCCACAATTTCAAGGGTATTGAGGCCAAGGGTAGTCAGTCACTTTGAGGGCAAACATTAAGAAGATAATCTCAAATGCACTAGTTGAGGGGGGAGTCACATCTAAGGCACCGATCAACTTCTATACATCAAAGTTCCCATCTTGTGTACTACTGCCCAGATTTAAACTACCCAAGACACCAAAATATGATGGGACAGGCCATCCAAGAGGTCATCTAGCCACATTCAATATGGACGCCCTGCCCTATCAACATGATAATGGGCTAATCGTTTACTTGTTCTTCAAAAGCCTGGACGGAGAAGCACTAAGATGGTTCAACACGCTCACAGCCTATGACCTCAGTGACTTCAAGATTGTGCTGGACAAGTTCCTACAACAATACATCCATCGTATCCAGCATAAGCCCACCATTGCAGACCTCCTAGCCGAGAAGATGAAGCCGGACGAAGACTTCACCACCTATGCCAGCGGATGGAGGGATATGACAGCTCGATCAGTATGTCGTATCCCTGAAGATCAAGCAGTCGAAGTCAAAGCCCGAAATACTACTGGAGCACTCAAGGTAGGCCTATTGATGGGCAATTTTCAAACGTACTCCCAGCTATATGACAGAGCCTCAAAAGTCCTTCACAACAAAAAGGACTTACATTTTCTGGAGTTTGGAGAAAAGGGCAAAAACAAGACCTCCAGCTACACACTCGAGGGCATGACAAGTGACTTGGCCCAAGTGTCAATTCAGCAAGGGCAACCCATGCACTATCAGCCACTAGTCCAACGTTAGGGGCAGCACATACAGCATCTGCCACCATTCCAATGGCAGCAACCCCAACAACAATGTCAACAACAATAGCCTTCGGAATACCAAGTGTATGCCCAACAGGAGCAACAACAGAGGAAAAAGAGCTACAATGCGGTCCTTCCACGTCGACACTATGGACCCAAGAGGCAAGACTATCCACCACTCCCAGAGCCACTCCAATACGTTTTCAGAATATTAAGGGAGAGTGGAGATCTGCGACCTCTGGCACCAAACTCAAACACTCCAAATGTCGATCTATCCAAGTATTTTTCGTACCATCAGAAGAATGGACATACTTTTGAGGAGTGTCATACAGTCAAAGACAAGATATATGAGCTGAATGACCAAGGAGAAATCATGTGGATTGAGCTAAAGGAGAGACTAAGGGTAGAGATGTAGATCCATCGAGTAGTCCATGTGGAGGCCAAAGACACTTAGGCAGTTGCTCCGCCAAAACCAACACTCATCCAACACATACAAGTAGACCTCGACCTGGAGCCACCAAGTGTCGACGAAGAGGAGCAAGATGTGCCAACAATGCCCGAACTAGGGATATGGATAGAAGAGGATGCAGATGAGCCTTGGAAAGACACCTTAGGATGGGAAATAGAAGACAGCCAACAAGATGAGGAGGAAGATGGGGGCCATGACCACTTCAAACTAACAAGAGAAATCATCATGAAGTTCGAAGGAGGGAACATCGTCTTTTGAGATGTAGAGTTGCATTTGCCTGAGGAACAGTTGTGCCCATTAGTCATCAACGCACACATCAATGGCAGTTTACTCCATAGGATAATTGTCAACATTGGCACCAACAAAAGCTTCTGCTCCCTATCCACCTTGAAGTCCCTAGGCATTGAATAAGCTGACGTTACTAAGCATCGCTTCCATTGCATAGCCTATGACAGCAATCGAAGGGAAGCAGTCGAGACAGTGCAGTTGCGTGTTGTTGTGGGCCCTATCACCAGCACCACCATGGCCATAGTGATGGAAGAAGATCTGGTCCAATCACTAATCCTAGGAAGATCTTGTTTGGCCAAAGTCGGTGTTGTAGCATCTCCCATATACCAACTCCTCAAGTTCAAACATCAAGGGGAGGTGATCACTATTAGGGCGAACCACTAGATGGCTCCGGCATAGCATGGGAACCAACTACACCAGAGCCAGATGAAGAAAGATCCCCGCCAGCGCTATACAACAAAGAACCTCTTGAAGAATGGTACGACCCATACCCCTGGTACGAGGAATGACTAGACTCACAGATGTTCTAGGATACGATGGGGGAAAATACTGTGCGGCTGATCTTTGATGAGTACATGGATCAGGATTGGTATGACATACAGCCTGTCTATGATGAATACAGTGACCAAGATTGGTACGACTTGGAGGTTGCAATTGACCTACTTTGCCAACATCCCTAAGCCAACCATGCCAAGGATGAACCTCCACCCAAGCTGCCAGATCCTCTAGAAGGAAACAAGTTCACCAAGGATGTCCATGAATACATCAACTGGGGGAAATCAACAAAGATACCAGTGACAGTGCACCAAGGAGGAGGAGACCCTCACAGGCATAGGACCAACCCACCTGGGGCACCCTAGAGGGACCAGATCAAGAAGAATCCAATCGAGATCCTGACAAAGCAACAACTAAACATAAGCCAAAGGAAAAACACCAAGCTGCACCTACATCAGCACCATCATGTTCAACGCTAGGGGTAGGCTCCTACGGCCGTCCCGTAGGTATACCCCTCCATTTAGGGAGGGAGATAAGAGACTCAACTTAGCCCGACTAGGGCAAGGTCATTAGTCATTTCAAAAACATGCAAAATAAAACATTTAATTTTCTTTTTGCTTGAACATTTCCTTATCTTTTTTATTTTATATGCTAGGATAGATTTAATAATAGCACTAAAAGACAGTAATAAAGATGATTGATAAGTGTGAGGCACACACCTGACCACTTAATCTATTAAGAAAAACTTGCAACATATTATCCAATGGTTATCCCTAAGCAGAGATTGTACCACCCAAGGAAAATCCACCCAATGGGTAGGACGACCTGAAAATCTCCTCATATTCATGGAAG
This sequence comes from Posidonia australis, assembly GCA_024699735.1. Classification (NCBI taxonomy): domain Eukaryota; kingdom Viridiplantae; phylum Streptophyta; class Magnoliopsida; order Alismatales; family Posidoniaceae; genus Posidonia; species Posidonia australis. The sequence continues at coordinate 32,021 of JAMKQA010000156.1, forward strand.
TTACATATACTTTAAGTACACCCTTCAATTAGCATACTAAAAGCCTAAAAAGGACTCAAAACCTAGTATCAGCTAACAAAGAAAGTCATCTCTTGTATAGAAAAGAAGCTAAGCGACTAAGGTAACCTTAACCTTTTCCTATCTACACATACACTCGCATGGCGAGATAAGAGTAAAGCAAGCTCAGAGCTTAGGCATATCATAAAAGCTGCTCACCCTATACTACATGGCCTCCTAGCATAAGTCTAAGAAGGAGTGATGGAGGAGTGCATCAAAACCATACAACTTAGAAAGCATCCAAAAGAAGGGAGAGCATGAAAAGTAGGGTACGCCATCATAGTATAAGTTCGAGAAGACAATGATGGGTAGGTACTCAAAACAAGGTGAGACAATTGATGAATAAGTAGATGTGCTGTCATAGCATATGTCTGAGATGGAAGTGACAGACAGACATTTACAGAAACATAACTTAAGAGGGGAACCCCAAAAGAGAAAAAGAAAAGAAAAAAAGGAGAAAATGAAAGCCAAAAATCCCTAGGTAAGCTACAGGCACATTAAGGCCAACCACTAATGAGCAGCTCAAAGGATATAACTGACGCCAAGAGCCTATTGAACCTTAAGTCTGCCCCACTCTTCCTCTTATAGGCAAGGGGCAGGAAAACCCTAGAAACTTCGTGACTAAGTAAATAAAGGAGATAATGATCAACTTTGGTCGATATGAAGTCCTAAGTCTCCAAAAGGTCAAGGCATGATGCAAGGAGCAACTCTCTCACCTTGGATAATACATGGTAGCAATGCTAAATGCATCATAGGGAGGGTTATGGCTACACTTATCATCATCAATCATTAATAAATATTAAAAAAAACCAAAAAAGATAGAAAAAATTCAAAAAAAATCAGAAAATTAAAATACCCAAAAAAAATTAGAAAATTCAAAAACCTAAAAAAATCATAAAATAAAAAAATTCCAAAAAAATAGAAAAACTTAAAAATCCAAAAAAATCACAAAACCAAGAAAAACCAAAAATCTAATAAGTAGTGCCATCCACCTTACATACAAGTGAAAACATAGTTAGGAAACTAGAATTGGTTTGGCCGATGATGCAACCATCAATCCACCTGGTTTTGGAGTTAAACGTCCTACTCAAGCGTGCCTTCATGGCTTGAGTGTGTTTTGCCCCACAATAATCTATAGAGCATCCATAGATGACTCACAATCAGCGTCCACTGGGCTTCGATTTTCCATCTCTAGCTGAGGCCAAAACTAATTCCCTTTACCTAATTTCAAACATAGGGGAGTAAAGGATAGCATTACCATACCTTCCTAAGCAACTTAGCCAACTCCTTTAGGGTAGGGAAAGGTACACCTTTGATTACTAACTTGTTTTCTTAAGTGTGTAGGTTTTATCACCCCACCATGTGTTAGTACATAAAGCCCTACCATGGCGGTCTACAAAGTCCGACCAAGAACGGACTCCCACCTTTGGAGTCCCAACCATGTATAGAGACACACAGCTCTGACTAAGAGGCAAAACCCTAGTTTGGCAAAGGAAGGATTTACTCTCTCATCTGGTTCTTTATTCATACAACTCCTTTACCTACCAAGCCGAGTTGTGGGACGACGGTCCTTTCCTAAGAGTATTGGTCATACTCGAAGACGGAAAACACTTAACCACAACGAATTGCATCACGCATGTTGCATATGTCTATATGGCTAGGGACCACCTGTACCTTGCCGACCTAACCTACCATATGGACCATTCATTGCATGTTGAATGATTGATCATGCATTTGCATTATTGTTTGCTTGAACCATGCATCCATGTATTTGAGATTCATGCATTGGAAATAGAGCACTGACGGAGCAATGTTCTTCAAGAGTGTTAGAAACCCTTAACACATGTGATCCTTCTGAAGCCCATTCAAATGCCAACCTATCCAATTCAATATTCCAATCCAAGAAAGTTCTCAACTAAGAAGCCACAAACATTTAATTAGCTTTTCCTTTTTCTTTTCGACCGACTATCAGGTAATTTCCCCACGGTCACCTTAGTTTCTGTCCCGTTGAAGTGTCACTTTACATGGTTGACATGGTCTCGACACTACCTGCAGCACATTGCCCCTACTTGACCCCACCATGCTTGAGCCTTCAATATGATGGCATCTTTAGTTTCCTTTTTCTTGTCAACTGATGATCGGGTAATTTCCTCACAATCATCTTAGTTTCTACACTATCAAGGTGTCACTCTACATGGTTGATAGGTCTCGACACTGGCTGCGACACATAGCCCCAGCTTGACCCCTACATGCTAGAGCCTTCAATATGATGGCACCCTTAGTTTAATCGAACCACTCGGTTGTGCAACCATGTCTTGAAACCGAGTCTATTCACTTTCTCACCTTTTGGCTGTGTGACCATGTCCCGAAACCAATAGGTGTAAATCATTTTGGAATCTGTGGCGAATCGTTTGAGAGTGAGCTTCCTATTTCAGGAAATGCTCAATGGGGATATCATTCTTATCTTGGAGCTAATATTGTTCCAAGATCAACTCCAAGGAGGGACATCTATAGATATCCCATTTTCACATTTCCCAAATTTCACCTAGGATAGAAACCCTTGAGGCGTCCCAAATCACATGGCTAAGGATCTCTAACCTTCTTCCAGATTTTCCCATGGAATTTCTATATTTTTCTGGTTTTCAATGCATCTCAGTGGATTAAGATAAAAGACAATGGGTAAAATGCAAAAAGACCAGGAAGTTTCCATATTGAGTGGCGACAAATCTAGTTGCCACAATGAGAGGCGACGAATCTAGTTACCACGTTTAGAGGCAACTAAACTAGTTGCCACTCTAAGTGGCAACAAGACTAGTTGACAAGTTATGAGTCTCATCGCTACATGTACAAGCAACGAGAATCCTGGACTTCTTTCTCCAGATAATTTGTCATCTTGGGCTTTAATATAATATGTGGGATACTTATAAATGTTATTATAATTTTTCCCATAATTATTATAATTTCTATAATTTTCTAATATTTAAATATCTATGCATATCATATAAATCATTATAAATGACAAATAATTCCAGAAAATTTTAGAAAGTTGGATGACTTAATAATTAAGATCACTTATCTTTATTTTTACCAAAAATGAGATTTTACGATAAGTTATCACATTTTATTGTATAGCTTATATTTAATTTATGATAATGCTAAAAAATAAAAATAAAATCCAAAATATCCAAATGATTACCAATCTATTTTAAATCAAATACATCGTTTATTTTAAACTGATTTTCTTGTAATTATTAAAGATTTAATTTTCAAATCCAATTTACTTAACATTTTAATTGGATTTTGAACTTGGAAATTAATCTAAAATATCTTTCAATTACTAGTATGATTTTTCAAAATTGATTTGGTCAATATTTGATAATAGATTCGTAATTGATATTTTGAGATCTTATTTTTCAAAATTATGCCTTTTTAATAGCTCATTGCCATATGTACAAGCGACTAGCTGACGTGGCAGATTTCCTTGCCTTTTAGGCAGCAATTCACCGCGTAACACTAAAAATAGAATTTGCAGGTGGTGACTAGATGATTCGGTCGCGTCTCATATTGGTGATGAGCTCTAGTCTCCTATTTTTGCCATTTTAAGAGCTTTAGATCTTGGCCCTTGATTCACCACTCCTCCTTGACGAGATTTGGAGCCCCCAAACTCTTTAAATTGACCCCCTAGGTCAAGAGTTTGAAAGAGGCACATTAAAATCTTAAAGAGCCACCTTTATGCCCTAGAAAAGAGAAAGAGAGAGAGTAATAGCCCTTCCTCTATGTCCATGCCACTAGAAGCTTAGATCCCAGAGATCTAACCTCTTTCAAAGCCATAGCGTGTCTTTGGAGTTTCGTCCGACTAGTCTAGTTTCCACTTCATTCATCCACTCCAAAGCGTACGAGGGTGAAAGGGAATATTTTTCTTATTGCATTTTCATTAACATAAATCCATTGCATGACATAGTATAACCCATGGCATATGCATGGGGGACAACCCCCAGTTAGTATTAAATTTGTTTCTTTATGTTATTTGCTATTTTCTTTATTTCACTTACTGCACTAAAACTAATCTAGGTCTATTTTTCATTTGTTTTGAAGGGAAGGATATTACAAAGCACGAGGAAGCCACTAGTGAACCGAGAACCCACACAACCACAACTACCGCATCTCCCATAGGCATCTTGTCAGTCAATCTCAACAAATCGACATGTGGCGATCACAAAAAGGTATCAAAGTTAGTGGACACTATGACAACTCTACATCAACTCCCTAGAATTCCATCCACAACAGTGGCCGGAGGTAACGCGACTTGATTTGAAATTCGGCCCGTTCTGGTAATAGGGGCTTGTTGATGAGCTTCATGAGCTTGGGCAGACTTAATCAGTGACATAGGCCTTCTTAATAGGAACTTCCCTTGGTTCTTGATTTGTCCATGACAGAGCAGTGATGAGCCTCACTGCATAAAGCTTGTATAGAGTGATTGGACATGCCCATTTTATCCTAACCATTGGAAGCTCGGTGTGTCCTCAGTCCAATAAGGATCATCAATCCATCCTCCTACCGGCCACCCGTTGGGCGATTGTGAGGGTGATTCTCCATTGGTAAGCTCTAGTGACGTATGTGCCCAAATCATCCCCTCATTCACATCATGATCAGTTCGAATAGTGACTATCCTCCCCTAATATTTGAATTTGAGACATTGATGTACTGGAGAGGCAACGACCATGATTTTTGTTAGCCAAGATCTCCCCAAAATTAGGGGCTCGACTAGCTCTTGTTCCATGACGACAACCATTGTAGTAGTAGTCAGGAAGCTGATGGTAATGTCCAGTTGAGCTCTACCAATCGCCTCTCTTACACCTCTGTCGTATGCTACATAGGCGAAACCATGTTCAGTGATCTGGTCTTCCTCGGTGCCTATGTAGTCAAGGGTGGATGTGAAACAGACACTTCAACTAGCACCTGTATCAACAAGTACTCCTATCAAGAGAAAGTCATTGATCGTTATAGAGATGATCAGCAGAAGAACGTGCTCCTCTGGTGGCAGTAGTTTTGTATCTTTGAAGGTGATGTCCACTTGCTTAATATCTGTGACGCCCTCTCCAGTTGGTACGGAGGGGTCTCCATGATCTAAACCGTCAGGCAGCTGATGCTCATAGTTGAAAAGAGTGTCAAGATTATCTAGGAAGTTGGTATCATTAACGAGCTCGTCCAGCAGAGGGTCCCATGTATCATCTTCCCATTCTTCATTAGACCGGACTTCCTAGATTGGCATCTCTGGCTCTTTAAATTCTTCTCCTTCAGCATCAGGTGGTCCTAAGTCTAGGTTCACTTCTATGTGCTGAAAAGTTACCACTTCAGCTGGAGCTGCAAACTGTTTGTCTTTGGTGCACACATGGGCCACGACATGGTTTGGCAAAGGATTCTGATGTATTTACATCTTGGGCTGCTCTACCTAAGCCGTCCTCAATCTCTCCCTGAGTGCAGTCCACATGATCTCCACTTTGTCATTCAGATTGTATATTTTGTCTTTCACCACGAAACACTCTTTCAAGGTATGTTTGTTCCTTTGATGGTAGGGACAATACTTAGTCATATCAGCATTGTGACCGTTTGGCCTGGGCATCGGGAGCTACAAATCTTTGCTCTCGACTAGCATCCTGAATACATCGCTAAGCGCATCTGGGAGTGGCAAATAGTGCTGTTGTTTTGGCCCTCTGTAAGCCTAAGGTGGGGGGACATTGTCGTAGCTTCTTTGCCCCTATTGTTGCCCCTATGGTTTCCCCCTTTACTGATTATTTGGTTGTACCTATTGTGCATACATAGGGTAAGCTAGTGGCTGCTACTACTGCCATTGTTGCAATTGCAGGCATTGCGGATGATACGGCATTGGAGGCCCTTGATACTGATTTGCTTGAGGCTGCAAGGGATGTTGATGCTATTGCTGAGGCTGGATCAGGGGTTCCTGATGTTGACGATCCTTGCGTCCCTTCCGATCCTATTGCATTGAGATTTGTGCTACGCCCCCTGTGATTCCCTCTATGGTGTGCCCAACAGTCTTTGTCTTGCTTTTCCCTTCGAACTCCAAGAAGGGTAAGTCATCTTTGTTGCGGAGGTCATTGGCAGCACGTTGGTATAGTTGGGGATACGTGTGGAAGTCCTCCACAAGTAGGCTTGTCTTGAGTGCATTGGTAGTATTCTTGGCTATGATTTCCATGGCCTGACTTTCTAGGATGTAGCACTCATCCATGGCCACCATGTCTCTCCACCGGCTTGCTAAGTCTTCATTTGGCTTCATCTTCTCCACAAAGAGATCACCGATAGTGAGCTTATGTGTCACACGGTGGTTGTATTGGCTCAAGAACTTCTCCTCCACTATCTTAAAGTCGTAGAGATGGTATGCCGTGAGAGTGTCGAACCAATTCAGTGCCTTTCCTTCCAATGACTTGAAGAAAAGGTAGAATGTGAACCCCAGGTCATACTTGTAAGGGAGGGCATCCATGGTGAACGTAGCCAAGTGGCTCCTTGGGTCGCTGATTCCATCGTACTTCCTCATCTTTAGCAACTTGAATCCTGGTGTAGGATGAAATGAGAGAATTTGGAAGTGTTGAAACTAACGAGGGTTTTTGAGGTGACTCCCGCTTCCGCCAATGCTTCTACAATCATCCTTTTGATTTCTGGACTTTGGATGGATGATTGCCCTCTGGACCTGGTATCCTTGAGCTCGATGGGGTTGGTATGGTTGAGGGGTTCCATAGGATGGAGCGAAGGGAGAAGTCTAAGGATAGTATGACTATGCAGGTGTAGGCAGTGGTGCTAGTTGGGGTGCCCCTGGGCAGAGTGATGGAATATGGCCCAGAGATGATGGAGGAACTTGGTGGCTAAAAGAGTAGGTAGAGGGAGTGGCATACGACACCAATGGACTTTGATTGAGAAAGTTGATAGTAGGGCACAATGGTACTGTATGGGTGTTTCCTTAGTAGGCCAAGTAGGCATGGGTAATGGGCCTTGGTGTGAACTCAAGGGAGAGGGCCCAGGTGTAAGCGAGGATTGTGGGTTCCCTACTATCCTCGAATAGTAATGTTGTGACAAAAACTGGAGGACTTGACTAGCCACCCCTTTGGGCAATTGGTGAGAGCTGGCTGACGTTGGCCTTGTTCTAGTGGGCACATGTGTAGTTGAAACACTGTAGGGTTGGGAGTTTCCTATCTCCTCCTCTTCCATAACTTCTTCAGCGTGCTGACCTTGGGCTTCACTTATACGAGAGAATGTGGGGGTAGAGCTTCCAGACAAGTAGTCGAAAGGAATGGACACATAAGGGAACTGGCGGTGAGATTTATGTTGTTGGAAGCTTGGAGTGTCTGGCTCTCCCATTGGGGATGTCAGAGTAATGAAGAGGAACTTGTGCTGCCCATGAACATTGCTGGCCTGAGATGTAGAAGGTGAGGAGACTAGCATGCTTGCGGTAGCTTGGGTTGTGCTTGATGTGGTAGTCACGTCAAAGGGATCAACGTATGATCTCAACCACATTCACTAAGCCTTAGATAGCATTAACTATTATAGTTTATTACAATCAACTAAAAAGAAAAAGAAGAAGAAAATACATACTCCACGTAACACTACGCTATACCCTACTACAAAATATCTAAAAATGAAATGGAAATATAGACTCAACGTAAATGAACACAAAGAAAATGTTTGTGTTGTTGTTGGACCGAGAACTAGAAATCAAAGGTCTGAACTGACATCCCTACACCCTATTAACACACTCACACACAGACTACCCCACAAGTAAGTCAATCAGTGCACTCTAGTCACGTCATCATTGAAGATGGCAACAAGACACGTCGCCTATAGAGCTGGCAACATTGGAAGTCGCTGATCAGACAGGTGGCTCGCGCCCCTGGCTACTCCAGCAACCGAGATCTGTCCTGAACAGAAAAAATGCCAAACAAACCTAGTTATGCAATCAAGTTTCAGACAAAACATGGTTTTTAGTAGGTTTAGAAAATTAATTAGTGGCTTGATTAACCTGCGTTCTCTAAATCAAATAGGTTCTTATAGCAAGGGTGAGGCCAACTTCGGGGATACTAGGGGTCACTCAATAGGATTTTTGGCTCTTGGGTAGCACTCTTTGACCTTCGTTAGGGTCTACCAAGAGAGCCTACACTGTGGATTTAAAGAGGAGCCCACAATCGAAGAATCTATTCTTAGAGTCGGTCCTAGCAAACTACAAAGTAATAAATAAACAGAAAATAGCAAGATATCAAGTATCTACTAGGACTTATTACAAACTCAAGGAGAGAGATGGAGTCTAAAATAACCACCTAGGAGACTTTAGGTTCCCTAATCTAATAATTACAACCAAGACAAAGGAAAGAACTTTATCCTTGCTATCAAACAGGTAATTTCTGCCCTATTGGTGGACAGAAATAAACCTAAAAATTGGTAAACAACTAAAGGACAGGTGGACAGGGTTTTTTTTTTCTTTTTTCGACTACTACAGATCAGAAAAAATAGCATAAATGACTAAAATCCAAAGATCTGCAGTGAAAACCCTAACTCTGTTCCCATCACCGCACTAGGAAACGCCTATGTGTGTCACTGACTAAAGTCAAATGAGACACGTCGTCGATGGTACAGGCTCCTAGAGATCATTGCCCTATTTTTTTAAGAAAAAACCCAACAAAAGGCCTAAAGCATCGCAAAATTCTATATGCATGACTCCTAGGACCTAAAACAACACCTAGATCTACAAAAATAAATGAAAGTAGAAGGGAAAAGGTTGCACACGTAGCACAAAGGTTGGCTCAAAAGTCGGTCCTACCGTGATCGCCAATATTTGTGGACGTAAGTGTCGTGACCCATCCATGAGGCTTCGTGGATGGTGGATCTTGTGATGATGACGAGGTTTGTGGTGATGGGTTCACCAGCTCATCGAATCGATGGCTGGATGCCATTCAGAGGCTTCCTCGTGCGACATGGCTTGTTTCCCTTCAAACAAATAATTCTGGATTAGATCAAGGTATAGTAAGCAAAATCGAAAAAAACATTGAAAAACGTAACTAAATGTACAAAAATATAAACTGGGGTTTTCCCCACATGCATATGCTATGGGTTATACTAGAATGCAATATAAGAAAGAAATTAATGAAAGAAATTAATTGGAAACGACAACTCCTTCACCCTCGTGTGCCATATAGAGTGGGTGGAAGAAGTAGAGACACAGACATTGCTCCGAGACAAGAGGAAAAGGGGCAGGAATGTGTGGGAGTCTCTCTGAATTTCGATAGGGCTTCGCCAAGGTAGGACTCTCTAGGCAACCCTCACTCAGAATCTCTCCAGCCTCCACTGACCTGGGGTTTAAGGGTCTATTTATAGACGCTAGGACATGAAAAATCTTGTCAAAATGGATTTTGGAAGCTTCTAGAAGCAAACAATTCGAAAAATGGGATATTTTGAACTCGTCGCCCATGGAGCTGGCAACACACTCAGATGTGCCACCACATGGACAGGCAACGACCCAAGATATTTGTAGACACCCCAATTTTGTAGGTCTGCAGGCTGGAGTTGTTGTAGCTGGCCTTTTAATCACAAATGAACTCAAACCCTGGTTTAGTCCTGAAGCCAAAGAATGCCAAACCCAATAGCAAATGATCTGAGCCGTGATCTAGGGCCATGCAAGCGCACCAGACAAGCGCACCTATCTGGTGCACCAGACAGCTGCACTGGACATATGCACCTGGTCGGTTCCCTCATCACGACCGTTGATCGCTATCCGTGCTTGGGAAGGCAGCGGGGTGCGCGGGGGACAGCAAAGTTGTTACAGAGTTAGGAGGCTTCTTAGTTTGTTACAGAGTTGGTTAGTTGTTAGGATTTTGTTAGTTTGTTACAGGTTGTTACAGCCACCGGAGCTTCACCTATAAAAGCAGCAGCAGTGTGAATTGAAAAAAAAAGTGACAGAACCAAAACAGAACCGAAAAGAGACAGAACCGAAAAAGGAGAAAGAGGAGAGAGCGAGAGAGAAGGGGAAGAAGAGAGCGAGAGAGAGGAGGTTCGCAGAGGTGAGGAACTAGAGCCTTCGGCCACTTCCGACGAGCTACGAAGGCAGAGTGCATTACCAAGTATGCCTCGTTTCACTTAAATTATAGTTCCCTAGGACTCCCTTTGTCTTCCTTGTTCGATTCCAACAGAATCAGAGGCCTCCTCTGGTCGGAATCAGCCCCCAGGCTTCGTCGGAGTCGTTTATCGATGACCTAGGTGGGGGTGCTGATCCAGGGCTTGTCCCTGGTCCTAGAGCATTAGGTTCTCCTCTCCTGGCCTCCCTCTTGCTTATCCACCCCTCAAAACCCTGCTCCAACTGTTGCGGAAGCCTCCACTAAAAGATCGCCGGAGTCGCGCCAGTTCACCATCGCTAGAAAAGACGACTGGGATCAGAGAAGAGACGCGTGCCTCCCGCCCCGCCGTGCCACTCCGAGCATTCAAAAAGCCTCCACGGCGTGCCCCAAGCACACCGGAGCCTTCAGAGTCAAGCAGCGAGCCCTAGATCACTCCTGCAACCACACTCACTGGGGAAGACGACGTCACCGATAGGTGGAATCCTCATTTGCACGATCTTCTTCTGTTTTGGCCCCTGATGGAAAGGGAATGCTCCTCTCGACGTCTCGAAGCCTCCTGGACATCTGGATCACTCGCCGCAGCCCTCCAGCAGCCCCTTTCTTCTCCAACGTTGTCACCGGAGTGCCGCGACGGCAAGGGAGGCGGGCAGCCTCCTCTAGCTGTCATGCCTTCGATCCAAACTGTTGGATCTCTCCACCTCCTTCTCTTCTTGCTTCCCGTGGGGTCTGATCCTAGATCAGGCCATGGGATAGCCTTTGTGTGTTTCTCCAACGGTCGTCGACGGCGGGCCTCCTTCGCCGGTGGCCACCGTTTCTTTTTACTCTATTAAAAACTAAAAATAGTTTTCTTTGATTTAATTTCTGTGACTTTTGATTTGTTGCATTTAGGTCCTTCTGTTCTTGCATGTAGGTCCTTCCTCATACAGTTTGGTCCCGGCACATTTTTCTTTAAATCGTTTGAATAAAGTTTTAACTAAAAATATTGCAATGTGCCCCTTGAGCTTCCCTAATAAAGTTTTCCAGGCTTAAAAATTAGACAAAAACCCCTAAGTTTCATAAAAATCATTCTGAATGCATATTTTCTCAATTCAAATTGCATTTAAACCCCTGATCTTCATTAAAATTCTTCTGAATGTGTATTTCTCTGTTAAAATTGCAAGGTAAACCCTCAGCATTCAAATATCTACACAGATGTGGCTTAAATTGCATTTTAACCCTTGAACTTTTTCTGAATTACCCTGAATGCATGTTCCTCTGGTTAATTTGCATTTTAGCCCTTGAGCTTTTCGGAAATTATTCTGAATGCATGTTTTGATGGCATAATTGCATTTTAACCCCTAGGAACCTTCAATTTAGCTAGAAATGCACAATGTTTTGCACATTTGACCCCAGATTTCTTCAAAATTACATGAAATGTGTTTTCCTATGTATTTTTGATGATTTAGTTCCAGAAATTCATTTTCCTTACAGAATTTGGGTTTTTTTCACAAAGGCCCCTAGAATTTTCATTTTCACACTCTTGCATGCATTTTGTACATTCTGTTGCACTTTTTCATACATGTTTCCTTGTGACGTCTTCCTTTCTTTGTGCACACATTTCTAGCACATTTTAAGTTTGGTTTTCTCATCATTTCCCATATTTTTTCCGATTTCCCTGTCTTTTGACTTGATTTGGCTTTCCATCGCCCAAGGGCGTACAGTAAAAAGCTTAACAAAGCCGACATTGTCCCAAAAAAGGATTATTTTCCCCAATTTGATTTTCTCAGATTTCTTCGAATTTCCACTGATTTGCGAGACGCTTTCCGAGAATTTCTTGATTTTCACGATTTCCATCATTGCCCAAGGACGTACAGTAAAGCGACATTCTCAATGCCTACATTTGACCCTCGGATTAACTTTTCCCTTTTTATTCATTTCTTCTCTTTGATTTGGCATGTTTTTTCAGTCATCTTTAGCATGAACATTCAGAATAGGCAAGCACACACCCATTAGACCATTGGCAAGTTGGAAACCTAGAAAGACCGAGTTTCTCAAGCGCATAGGGGTGCCTAACCTCTTCCCCATGCGTAACCAGAATCCTTACCCTTTCTCTAGCCCGCATTCTTTTGTGCATTATATCCATTAGGCACGGAGCACACATGTTTTCTGCTTCTTGGTTTTCTTGTGTGTTTGGTTTTCCTCGTCTTTCCATTAAAAGACTAGGTGGCGACTCCTTTCTTATCCTTCCTTGGTGTTTCCGAGTCTAGTCTTCTTCTCCAGATTCACCATCTTCATCGTGACCGTATCAAGACTCCTTGAGTGCTTCCATGGACCCGGTAGAGGAGAGTCGTGCAGGGTTCCACCGGCATGGTCACAATATTCTATCTTCCGATGCAAGAAAATAAATGGGAATATCTATTTGGGACAAGTTGCCACTCTCAGTGGTACCGAGTACTAAGTATCTGCATGTTTAAAAATATAATCCAAAACCGATTCAACAAATATCTAGCAACTATAAACGACTCATCCTGATATTTTCAAACTCTCTCAGAATCGCTAGAATATTTTAGAAAATATTTGAATTCAAAATCAAATTTTAAATCCAAATTCAAAATCAAAATCAAATTTAAAATATAAAATCCCCAATAATTACAAGAATTATGTCAAAAATATATCTACAACAAATTCCAATCTCGTAACTAAATAGATATTTGGAAATTAAGCACATGTTGAAATTATCTTTTTTAAATTATAGATAATTCTAGCACTTAAAAAGTGATAATTAATATCATATCTCATTTTCGAACATGATAAAAATATGTTATATTAAAATCAACGTCACCCATTCTTCTAAAACTTTCAGGAATTATCTGTCATTGATAAAGATTTATATGATATTCCATAAATATATAAGTACTTAGAAAATCCAAGAAATTAGAATAATCATGGGAAAAATCATGATAATACTTATAAATATCCCATATATTATATTAAAGCCCGAGATGACAAATTATCTGGAGAGAGAAGTCCAAGATGTCAGACGTCTGCTGAGATGGTGCTAGAACATCTAGCCACCTATCTTAGAGGTGACAGGATGTGCTGCCTACAGAAGTGGCGACTAATCTTGTCACCTATCTCAAAGGTGCCATCCTAGTCTTTTGCATTTTACCCCCTATATTTTACGTTAAATCCAGAGAAATTCCATAAAAGCCTGGAAAATACTCAGAAATCGCATGAAATCATAAAAACTTCTTCTTTAAGCTCAAAGTACTCAAATCTGCTACCAATTTGAGTAAGATGAGAGTGTTAGCTCGCCACAGCTAGCGACTTACACCAAAACATTCAAGGGACCTAAGCCTGCCACTAGTTTAAGTAGGTTAGCTCTCCCAAGTAACAACTAACAACCTTGAACCAAGTAAAATCAAAAATGTTTTTAAAGAAAACATGAAATATCTAGAAAATAGAGTAAAAGATCCCTAGCCTCGTGATCTAGGAAGCCTTAAAGGTTCCTATACTAGATGGCTCTTGGAATTTCAAAAATGAGATATTTACAGTTGACAGCAAAGCATAGTGTGTTTAGAGGAAGACAGCGTCGTTCGCAGGGTATGGGAGGTAGGCGATGATGATAGGGCATGATTGCATAGTATTGGGTGGCAAACTACTATGCAATCACTGTTGGCATATATCCCACGTACGTATATGTATAAGTATGCCAAGATACCACTTAACCCAAGAAACCAGGAATAACACCAGTATCTCAGAGAGATGAGGGAGCACAAGCCAACATTAAACCTCAATCCCATAATTCCATAAATTACTTCTTATACAAATACACGGGTACAAAGTTTCAGATTTCGGGATTCTATTCTAGGAAACATGCGTGGCTCAATCACGCATCTTATACACGGTTCATCTATAAAAGGCCTAGATATTACATTTTTAGATTGGTTTGTTTTACCCATTTGAGATGGGATTGTGGGCCATCAGTGGTGGTGTTGTGGGACACCTGATGCACCAACTTTGTAGAGATTTTGGAAGAGTTTTCCAAAGATATAAAATGATTTTGAAAATGGTTTTCAAAGAGATGTGTTGGCCCGTTTTGGAAATGGTTTTCCTGATTTTTTGTGTGCGGGCCAAGACACCGTGGGACCATGTCATCAAGACCAAGGAATATGATGACATTCTTGGGTGGTCGGGCACATCTCCCTTGTTGAGGTTAGGGGCCAAGAGACCTGAGGCTGAGGTTTGTTGAGTCCTAGAGGTATGACACTCCTTGACTGTCGCACCAAGGCTAAGGTTAAGATCCACTAGTTGAGGTGTTTGTGGCATGACGGGAAGGTATGATACTCCTACTATCAGTGGGAGCACTAAGGCTCAGGTGTCGTCGAGTGTGGAGGTATGAGACTCCTTCCTGAGCACTATGTGGAGGACGCCAAGAGAAGGCCTACCCTGTGGTGACCAGTGTGGATGGGACACATGCCCCACAGCTAGTAATGTCCTGAGAGATAGGACTACCTTCCTAGGAGGGGTTAGCTTTGTGAGGGTTCTCTAAACAGAAGAATCAAGGGACGGTGTCACTCCTACATAGGGTGGTGCCACCATGGCAGTGTAGTGCACTTTGGTGGCTACTTGTGGCCAAAGTTGGTTGCCTGGCATCGAGCTTCTTTACTCACTGTGTGTGATTTTGGCCATTGAGGGCCATGCTTGTGGTTTGGGCTAGATAGGGCCTTGTTGGTTTTGGTTTTCGACTTGGTTGGCCAAAGCTATGGTTTTATTAAAGGTTTGCAAAATGATTTTAAAGGAAAATAATTATAGTTTTATTTTCCACCGTTTCTCTTGTGGAGTGTGTGTTGGGTGACTTTTGTCACTCATGATGTTTCTCGTGGTTTTTAGGTTGTAGGTGTAGACAAGCAAGTGGATTTTTGCATAGTGCACATAATCTGGAGTCTTGTAGCTGCACACACAAGTTTCTGGTTGTTTAGATATTACTATTTAACTTTAATTTCCTGTAATTTAATTTGTTTAAATTATTGTGGAAATTGGGTACAATACAGATTGGTATTAGAACACCAGGTTCACTAGGTCGCACTAGCTTAGAGTGTCCAGTCTAGAGACTCCATAGGTTTTGAATACATGGTAAGGTCTACACCTGACGATTTTCTTCATGGTTCTCTGCTTGTTGTTCTACTTGTGGTGCAGGTGTTTTGCCTCTCTCCTTTTTTAGGATGTCTCCTCATGGTTGTAAAGGTAAGGCTCCTATCAAGGTTTTCAAGCCTTGTGAGGAAATGAATGGATGGAAGGTTGTTCATGTCGAGCTACGGAGTTTGGCGTATGGGATCTCCCATACTTTTAGCAAGAGCAGTTCCAATGAGCCGTCAAGTGATCCATGGCTGAGCCAAAACACGAAGCTTTGTCTACCGTCATTCAAGGGCAAGGTTGGCATAGAGGAGAGCAAGGCTTGGCTGGAGAAGATAGTGAAGATGTTGTCTAGCATGGTGTGCCCAGAGGAACATTGGGTACGGTTGGTGACTTATTTGTTGGATAGTGAGACGGATAAGTGGTGAAAATCGGTGAAGTGACTGAAATTCCTGGACTCGACTATTGTCAGTATTCAGTGGAAGGACTTCAAGGTAGCCTTCTACGAGAACTATTTTCCCTTCTATAAGAAGGAGAAGTTTAGCCGAGACTTCCGAAACCTGGAGCAAGACAGCATGTCTATGCTTGAGTATGAAGCTGCTTTTGCCTGTCTAGAGCGTTTCTCTCCTGCTTACCCTTTAGAGGAGGAACAAGCACAGAGATTCCTAGATGGACTTTATCCTGCACTGAGGGTGAAGGTGTTGGGCTATCGGTACCAGACGATGGCAAATATGGTTGGGATGGCCATCCGCTTCAAGGATGAACACAAGAGGTATAAGGAAGGTCGTCCCAGGGGGAAGAGTATGTCTTCCTTTACTTCTCAATTCTCTTTCTCTGATATGCCGAGCGCTAATGACTCATGTACCTTGGGGAAGAAGAGGAAAGGGAAGACTGGTAGTTTTCTACGAGTCGGCATAATTTCACTAGTAGAAGTGGTGCTGGTTTCAGTTAGACAAGTTCTAGTGCACCCAAAGGGATTTAGTGTTTCAACCATGGTCAGGTGGTGTGACCATGCCGGTGGAACCCCTAGGCGTGGTTCACCAAACCTTACTCCAGTGTGCGGAAACACACTGGGAGGTCCGATATAGTCACGGCGAAAATGGTGAATCCGGAGGAAGAGACAAGACTCGGAAACACCAAAGGGAAGACAAAAAGGATAAGGAAAGGAGTCGCCACCTAGTCTTTTA
>JAMKQA010000157.1:0-38453 GCA_024699735.1 Posidonia australis
AAATACTTGCTATGAAATGAGTTGCAAATATACTCTTTATATGTTCACCATTTGCATATGATTGTTAAGTTCATTAGCTCATTGCATGCTCTTTAGAATCTACAATGCAATATTTTCAGCCCTTAACCCATGATCTTGCATGATTTAAAAAGAGATGATAAAAAGGATTTTCATTGCTTGCTTTCCATCATGTTTCCGCTTTTTTATCATTTGAATAACTGATCTGGTTAAGATAAATCACAATTAATCTCTTGCATCTGGACTAGAATCTAAAATCAGACAACAGTTTGATTCAGATTTTCTGGAGTGCACCACACTGGAGCACCAAGGTGGCGCACCTAACTAGAGCACCATCCTGGCGCACCATTCTAGTGCACCAGTCTGGTCAAAGTATAAATCATCATCTTTGCATCATAACCTGCATTCTTCCCCAAGTGTTTCTGACTTTGATTTTTATGGTGTGTATTCTCTGATGTGGCATGTCTTTGCATGCATGATTTCAGCCTTGGATGACACTGTTTTAAGTCTTTTTTGCATCTTGCATGTTAAGCCTGTTGCTGAAATTTGGTGAACTGATTGCCCCATGAACTCCTATATGGGAGGTTCTTATGCATCAGTCCATGATCTAGATCTAGATAGCATGACTGAATCTTGTTGTTTTTACTTAGCATAGGGATGGTGTGGTCTTGTGTGAGGCATATAGCTCTTGAGCACAAGACCCATCTTGTGTTTTCTTTTTTTGGATTTTGATAAGATACTCATGTTGCATTTTCTATTGAGTTTGCAAGTTTACAAGAATTTTGCATTGCATGGTGTTATGGTTTTCTCTGGCACACTTCCCTGGCATCAATAGAGCACATAGGTGGCGCACCAGTCTGGCGCACCACACAGGCGCACCAGCCTGTTTTCTGTTGCATGCAGTACCGTTTGGCATGATGTTTAGCATGTTACTTGTTTTGATTTGCTTTTGGTTTTCTTTGGTTGTCTTCCTGGATATATCAGGAAGACTCTATTCTGTTTTCAGCCCTTTCCATGCATGATAGATCCTGTTTTGCATATAGTAAAGTGAGGATGAAAATCACTCGATGTTGTTAGATCTTTTGATCATATCCATGAAATATCCTTGCACCGGTGCTTGACCCATTACACAGGTGACCTTTCTGAGCATTAGGACACACCCTACAACCCATGCACCCATGTTTAGCACAGAGCACCACTCATATATAGCATTGCATCGCATATCGCCCTCGGGTGTACAGAAAGGCTGAAAAGCCAACATTTCATATAAGTAAATGAGAAACTCATAGGAAGACCGATTTTTCGGGAGCACGAGGGTGCCTAATATCTTCCTCGTGCGTAATAGGGATCCTTGCCCAATTTTCTGGTTTATGACCTTCTTTTCCATTGGCTTTATTGCATGATTTGAATGTTTTTAAGTGGTTTTCCTCGTCTTCCATTTTAAATAGACTAGGTGGCGACTCCTGCTTTTCTTATCATTATTTTTATTGTTTTTGCCGTGACTTTGCCGACCCTCGTGTATTTGGCCTTCCGCGCCAATCCCAAGGCTATTGTTGGCATGGTTACACATCCTAACCCCCTTAAAAGAAGATTTTGCCCTCGAAATCACTAGGTGAAAAGCTATGGCTTCCTCACGTTTCCACGTGGCCTCCTCTGCTCCATGATGCCGCCACCACACCAAAACCCGCGGAACCACCATGTTCCGCTGCACCTTCTCCTTGCGGTCCACAATCTCGATGGTATCCTCCACAAAGGACAGATCTTCCTAGAGCCATTCTGGCTGAACTGGGATCACATGAGAAGCATCAGCCAGGCACTTCCTCAGCATGGAGACATGGAACACGTCATGCACGGACGACATCTTTGGTGGTACATCCAATCGATAAGCAACCTCACTGATCCCCTGGGTGATCTGGTACGGGCCAATATAGCGAGGACTCAGCTTGCCACGCTTCCCAAACCTCATGACACCCATGGTCGGCGACACCTTCAGGAACACGTAATCTCCCACCAGAAAATCCAGCGGTCTCTGCCTCCTATCGGCATAGCTCTCTTGCAGACTCTGTGCAACCAACAACTTGCTCTAGATCAGATCCACCTTATTCGCATACAGCTGCACAAGCTCTGGACCAATCAACTAACACTTGCCCACTTCGCTCTAGCAAACCGTCGATCTACAAGGCCTACCGTACAAAGCTTCGCACGACGCCATCCTGATGCTTAAGTGATAACTATTATTGTAGGCGAACTTGATCAGCGGTAAGTGGTCTTCCCAACTTCCTTGAAAGTCTAAGGCACATGCTCTGAGCATATCCTCCAGCGTCTGGATAGTCCTCTTTGTCTGACCATCCGACTAAGGATGAAATGCCGTACTATAATTGAGCACAGTGCCAAAGGCCTCCTATAGAGTTCTCCAGAACCTCAAGGTGAACCTCGTGTTTTTATCCGACATGATGGACATCGGAACACCATGCAGCCTAACCACCTCGGAGACATACAACTCCACCAAGCGGTGCATCGGATGCTTCACCTGAATTGCCAGGAAGTGAGCAGACTTGGTCAGCCGATCAACGATCACCCACACGGTGTCGTTCTTTCTCTGAGTCCACGGCAAACCAGTCACGAAGTCCATCAAGATGTGCTCCCACTTCCACATAGGAATATCCAACGGCTTTAAGGTCCCTCTAGCTCTCTGGTGCTTTGCCTTGACCAACTGGCAGGTAGTACACCTCGCCACATGGTCAGCAACATCCCTCTTCATGCTAGGCCACCAGAAATTTTGCTTCAAGTCTTGGTACATCTTTGTACTACAAGGGTAAATAGTGTACCTAGACCGATGCGCTTCATCCAACAACCTCTGCCTGGCCTCCTTATGCTAGGGCACATATAGGCGCATATCATACCTCAGCTCTCCATATGCCCTAATAGAGAAATGAGGCTCTTCTCCTACCTCCAACTTCTCAAACACAGCCTGAACAAATGGATCCAGCTGCTGGCAGGTGATAATAAACTCTAACAGCTTAGGGCGAACAGACAGGTTGGCCACCCAGGCACCAACCATTCCCCGAGCTTGCCGCTTCAGCTTGCAGCTCACCAGATCCTCCAACATGGTCCACTCCTTGACCATCAGGCTCGCCATCACGTGCGTACGCCGACTCAGGGCATCTACAACCACATTGGCCATGCTGGGATGGTAGGACAAGTTGAAATCATAGTCCTTCAAATACTCCACCCAACGACACTGCTTCAGGTTGAGGTCCCTCTGTGTGAAGATATACTTCAAGCTCTGATGATCGATGAAGACCTCAAACTGCTCCCCATAGAGATAGTGCCACCAAAGCTTGAGAGCGAACACTACGTCAGCCATCTCCAAATCGTGGGTCAGGTAGTTCTTCTCATGATCCTTCAGCTGGCGCGAAGCATATGCGATGACATTGTCATGCTGCATCAGAACACACCCTAACCCAACACCACTAGCATCACTATACACAATGAAGCCACCACTTCTAGAAGGCAGAGTCAACACAAGGGTAGAAACCAGACGAGACTTCAGCTCTTGGAAAACTCGCCTCACAATTCTGGTCCCAGCAAAAAGGAACTCCCTTCCTGGTCAACTCTGTCAAAGGCACGGCTATGGAGGAGAAATCCTTGATAAACCTCCTATAATAGCCCACCAGACCCAAGAAACTCCTAATCTCCGACATAATCCTGGGTCACTCCCAACTACTCACCGCCTCAACCTTGGCAGAATCCACTATGATGCCTTCTTCAGAAATCAAATGACCAAGGAACATAACTTCACTCAGCTAGAACTCACACTTGGAGAATTTGGCGTATAGCTGATGACGCCTTAGACTATCCAAAACCACCCTAAGGTGAAAGGTGTGAGTCTCAACATCCAGGGAGTAGACCAGCACGTCATCAACAAAATCCACAACAAACTGTCTAGAAAAGGGCTGAAAATCCTGTTCATCCGATCCATAAACGCAACCAGTGCATTAGTCAAGCCGAAAGGCATGACCGTGAACTCGTAATACCCGTACTACGTCCGGAAAGCAGTCTTCTGAATGTCTGAGTCTCGTATCCTCAACTGGTGATACCCTGACCTCAGATCAATCTTCAAAAACACCAGTGCAGATTGCAACTGGTCGAATAGGTCATCAATGCGGGGCAAGGGATACTTGTTCTTCACCGTGATCTAGTTTAGCATCAGATAGTCTATACACAGTCGGAGCGAACCATCCTTCTTACGGACGAACAGAACAGGTGCTCCCCATGGAGACACACTCGGCTTGATAATCCCCTTGTCCAGCAACTCCTGCAACTGAGTCTTGAGCTCTCGCAATTCCGCTGGCGCCATGCAATAAGGAGGCTTCGACACAACACCAGAATAGCAGATCAGATCAGATCGATCGAGAATACTACTTCCCGGTGAGGTGGCATACCAGGTAAGTTGTCAGGGAAAACGTCATGATATTCACACACCACAGAGATGTTGTGAACACCCAACTCAAGAGAAGTGGAGGTAACTATACTAGCTAGATACCCCACGCAACCCCTGACCAAAGACTTACAAGCCTTCGTAGCTGAAATGACAAGCTTAGGCTCACCTTGACACCCACCTTGCACAAAGAAAGACCCATCCTCAAGAGACCCAAAATAAACTCTCTTCTGAGCACAGTCAATCAAAGCGGACTGCTGTGCCAATCAATCCATGCCGAGAATCACATCGTACTCCTGCATGTCCATCACGATCAGGCTGGCGTTGAACTCTCTACCATTCAGCGTCAAGTCGACGGACCGTAGATACCTCCATGCCAAACTGTGCTCCCCCAGTGGCGTCACCACGCTGAGACGAAAGGCCAGTCTAGCTGGTCTCTCTCCCAACTCCGCCGCGAAAGACTCAGAGATAAAGGAGAAAGAACTCCCTGAGTCAAACAACACTTTAGCCATCCAACCAGCCACAATAAAAGAACCTGATGGCCAAACAAAACAACACCACACATCAATACAATCAGGCAGATGTCCAGCTTACAAGGAGATTACAACATATCTTAGAGGGTTACAGAACCAACTATTCATCTTTACCCTCCACAATATCTCCCAAAGACCCAGTGCCTGGATCTGCAATAGTAAACACCCGTCCCCTAGTCGACTGTTGTGGTGTGCTTCTTGCCTTCTTAGGTGGTTCTGGACAAGATCTCTGAACGTGTCCCACCTTCCCACAATTATAGCACACCACCGGAGAGAGAGCTCGCCTAGGTTGGGGACAATATGTAGTGATGTGGCCCACATGACCAAAGTTAAAGCACTGGTTCCCACAGGGAGCACTAGACCCTGTCTGACTAAGGCCAGCTCCGCTACTCCCAGTAAAACTCCGCTGGCTCACAGAGGAAACACTGGACCTCGCCTTATGCTTCTTCTCATGGCTACCCAAACTACCCTCACTTGGAGGATCGAAGAAAGAGAACCGGGAGGTAAAAGAAGACTTACCCTTCCCCTTGAGACGACTCTTCAAAAACTTATGATGCTCCGCTTCGAAGCGAAAAGCAATCCCAACCATGTCCTCCACAGTCTGGCACCTACAGCCCATTACCTTCACCTGTAGCCCAGGGTTCAAGCCGTTCATAAACCTTTGCGCCCGCTCTCCTTAGACTCATAGGCAAGAGCAAAGTGTTCCAACTGGGCAAACTCAGTCTCATACTCGAGCATCGACATCGTGCCCTGCTCCAGACTTCGGAAATCTCTGTGAAGTTGCTCCTTCACATGAGAGGGAAAATACTTGTCATAGAAGGTTGCCTTGAAATCCTTCTACTAGATGCTAACAGTGACTGAGTCCAGGAACTTCAGCCTCCTCACAGACTTCCACCACCTATCTGCCACACCATTCATTAGGTAGGTCACCAACCGCACCCAATGCTCCTCTGGGCACACCATGCTCTCTAGCATCTTCACCACCTTCTCCAACTAGGCCTCACTCTCCTCAACACTAACCTTGCCCTTGAACGATGGTGGACGAAGCTTTGTGAACTGGTTTAGCCACGGATCACTCGACGATTCACTGGCACTACTCTTGTTGAACGCGTGAGAGATCCTGTGTGCTAAACTCTTCAGTTCCGCACGAACTGCCTTCCATCCTCCTATGTCCTCTCGGGACTCGGTCTCCTCGATAGGGGCCTTGTCCTTACGACCACGAGGAGGCATCCTGCCAGAAAAAGGCAATGTACCTGCACCACAGACAAAGCAACATCCAAAAAACCATTGCGAAAATCAGGTGCAGACTCTACCATGCATGCAAAACCTATGGAGTCTCTAGACCAAATACCTTAGGTGTTGTGCAACCTAGTGAACCTAAAGCTCTAATACCAAAAACTGTCACGCCCTACATTTTCCACAATAATTTAAAATAATTAAATTACGAGAAAATTAAAGCCAAATAGTAAACATCTAACTACCAGGAACCTGTGTGTGCGGCTAGGAGACTGCAGACTATATGCACTATGCTAACTCTCTACATGCCTACTCCTGTAAACCAAAAACACGAGGAAAAACATATGAGTGACAAACATCATCCAGTACGCACCCCGAGGAAAACCATAGAAAACAAAACTATAATCTATTTTCCTTTTAAATTCATTTCACAAACAATTTCACAAAACCTCATAATTCAGACCCATACCGGCCAAAACCACAACCAGGCCTCTACTAGCCCAAAGCCACAAGTAAAGGCCCTTACTAGCCAAAACCACACACATTGAGTCGGGAAGCCCGGCGCCAAGCAACCTAACTTTGGCCACAAGCAGTCCACCAAGGAGCGACCATAGCGTTCTGCACTGCCACGGTGTGCCACCCTATGTAGGAGCCAACCACCGTCTTGCGATTTTCCCACCAGAAGAACCCTCACGAAGCCAACCCCTCCCTAGGAAGGCTGTCCTGTCTCTCAAGACTCTACCAGCTATAGGGCACGTGTCCCACCCACACTAGCCACCATAGGGTCTGCCTCCTCACGGCGTCCTTCACACACAGTGCTCAAGAGGGAGTATCATACCTCCACACCCGACGATACCCGAGCCTCGATGCTCACAGCGACAATAGGAGTATCATACCTCCCCGTCCTGCCACAAGACACCTAAACCTGCAAACGACAACCCTAGCCTTGAGACAACAGTCAAGGAGTCTCATACCTCCAGGACCCGACGTCCCTCAGCATCAGGTATCTCGGCCCCCCGACCATAACCAAGGAATCGAGCCCGACCACCCAAGAATGTCGTCACATTCCCTGGTCCCGACGATACGGTCCCACACTGTCTCGGCCTACACACAAAAACTAGGAAAACATTTTCCAAAACAGGCCAGCTATTTCCTTGAAATCCATTTCCAAAATCATTTTCATATCTTTGAAAATTCTTCCAAAACCTCGGCAAAACGGCGCATCAGGGGTCCCAAGAGACCACCACTGATGGGCCACAGTCCCTCTCAATGTGATAAAACACAGCAATCCAGAAAGCCCTCGGAAAACTCATTTTATAAACTTGTTTGGGCCTAGAATCGGCATGCCGAATACAAGTTTGGTATGCCAAAAAACCCTGGTTCGATAGACCGATCTGAATCGGTTGACCGAATCAGGTCATTGGTCAACACACAGGCCAAATTCAGTATATCGAAAACTGGTTTGGTTGACTGCAATATCCTGATTTGGGCGATCGTCCAAAATGGGACGACCAAAGTTTTCCCAAAGGACCTAAACTGACAGAAAAATGGCATATTGAAATGGTTCAGTATGCCGAATTCTGCGAAAAGTAGAAAACAGCCCAAACCCTACAGTCCTAATCGCCCAATTGGGACCTCCGATCGGACCTCCTAAACAAGCACCAAAAATCTTGCATAAAACATAAGATGTAGACCCTCGAGTCTACTCCAAATCCCAATAAAAAAACCAAAAACCATTCACCATGCATCAAGATATAAAATCACAAAGGCAAAAGGGTCAAAACGACCCAAAACACAACCACCAGCATAAATGCCCATAAATCCACCATAAATTCTCATAAAATTTCAATAAATTCTAGGAATGTTAATTTACCTAGATTTCATGCAATCCTAGGAATTTCTACTAATTTCATGCTCTCTATTACATGAGGTGGAATTGCGTACCTGAAAACAGCATCCGGCGATCTCCGGTCAACTCCGGTGAAATCTGGTGACCACGGCCTCGCCACGACCCCAAGGGCACTCCACCCAAGCTCCACGTGCCACCCAAACGTCTCCACTTCTCTCTCTCAATCTCTCTCTCTCTCTCAACGCGTGATGCAGGGGAAAACAGGGGAGTCGAGTGGAAGGAGAAGGGGAAAAGAAGAAGGGGTGGAGAAACAGGAGTGGAGAGGAAGGGAGGAGAAGGTGGGGAAGAAGGGAAACGCGCTCGAGGATGAGAAGGAAAGAAGAAGAAAGAAGGAGAAGACGGCGACGAACGGCAGAGGAGTGCAGTGCAGCTTATAAAGCCTGCACATGTAGTAGCTAGGAGCGTGCTCACCTACACATCTCAGCCATCGGCACATCGCATGAGCACACCGACCACTCCGCCCAACCACCAACCACAACCAATTGCCCAAGGAGCGGGCCCCACGCGAACTCCACAGCTGGGCCCCACAAGCACAGTACCATAATGCACATTGCCAACCATGCGCAAATAGAAGCCAGCCCACGAAGCCCAAGCCCAAAAGCACAAAACCACACAACGAGCCTCAGAACAGTAACACCCGTCCAGAAATAAAATTCATAATTACAAAATAAATTTTATGGGTGTTACACGCCTTCCTTGTCACTACTCACCATTGACAAGGATAGAGAATCCTGGCAAATCGGCGATGCAGTATGGTGCAAAGCTATGAGCAAGAGGAAAGCACAGTAGCTGGCGGTGGACATTGTGTCGAGTTGACTCTATTCCTACTCTGGTCCCGCACACGCACACGTGGCACACACATTGGTCCAAAATACCACACAATAGGGGATATACCAGAGACAATTACCAACTAATAGAGAGAGCTCAACAAAAAATCATATCATTAAGCTAATTATCTAGATTACAAAAATAATTACACTTATTCTAGATAATCCGGGCATAAATATTACAACCATGATGATTCCGATGGATCCCATTTTACCCCGTTGACCAATTCGCTACTCCGAGAGGATGATCATTGGGCTTGGTATTCCAAGCTGCTACTGAAGCCAAAGGAGTGGGTGGGGGAATCCAGGGTGCTACGTAGAAAGAGGATATTGAACAATTAGGCTTGTAATAATTTCGGTTTTGGCATTGGACATCTACTCGATCACAACTTACTAAATTTACTCTAGGATAGCATGTTCGACTTGGGGGAGTGTGTGGACTTGTTATTCACGAACCAGAGGAAGAACTCGTGGAGGTTTGCCTCCATCTTAGTGTTAAACCCTAATCCCCTTTTCCCACTGCGTCTTCGTGAGGTGAGGCTAAGGGTAAGGTTCCTAGGTCTTGGGAGACAGGTTGTTTACAAGCTCAATCAATCTATAGTCCCTATGTGCATGTCAAGGGTAGTACCTTTTAAGATGCAATGCATTCTAGGGATATTCAAGCTTAGTGCCATCTCCTCTAGCTCAACGATGGGCGTTGCCTGGATATGCCTCGATCATTAGGTATGGTCCTTCCTAGTTCGGTCTCAACTTCCCATGGTTGCATGATAGGATTTCTTTAAGCAACCAATCACCAAAATTAAATATGCGTTCAATTACTTTCTTTTTATAAGCCCTTGCTAGTCATTCTTGGTGGAGGCATGCATGCTCAATGGCTTGCAATCGCTTCTCATCTAGTAGGCCTAACTATAGACTTAACAACTGTCTCTTATCCTCGGCAGTTATCTCATCGTCGAGTTGGACTCTTAATGAGGTGACCATGATTTTAAATGGGACTACTATCTCCATACTATAAGTAAGCATGAATGAGGTTTCACATGTAGGTGCTCTTATGGATGTTCGATAGGCTCATAAAGCATTAATAGTTTATCGATCCAATCAGGTCTCTTAGCACCCTCTACCATTTTCTTAAGGATTCGGATTAACGTTTTATTAGTAGCTTTAGCTTATCCATTACCTTCGGGGTAGTATGGCGACGAATGGTGTAGCTTGATTTTGAACTTCTTACATAGCTTTTAGAAGTCCTGTGACGTGAAGATTGCACCATTGTCTTCTACTAACTTCTTTGGAATCTTGAACCTTGAAAGGATATTCTTCCGAACGAACTTGCATAGACTTGAGGCCTTGATTTTGATGAACGCCTTTGCTTCCACCCATTTGGTGAAGTATTCGGTGGCAGTGAGTATGAACTTGTTCTATTTTTCTGTGTCAAAGGGGCCAATTGCATCAAATGCCACATAGCAAGCGGCCATGGTGCTTGGGATGGGTTTAGCTCTAATGCTAGTACATGTATTCTGTCTACATGAACCTGGCATTGCTTGCACCATTTGACTTTGTTTGCGCAATCTACCTCCATGGTGGGCCAATAAAATCCTCTTTGTAATATCATCTTGGCCATGCATTGGGCATTGATGTGTCCACCACATATCCCTTTGTGCATTTCGCTAAGAATGACCTCGACCTCCTTGTAGGTGACACAAGAAAGCTCTCTCCCATTGAAAGACCTCTTGAATAGAACCCTAGCTCTCATGAAGTATCCGGTAGCCATCCTTCTTATTACTTCTCTATCTTGCAAAGTTGCATACTTGGGAAAAGTCCCATTTTGGATGTATTTTTGGATGTCAAAAATCTAGGGGTTTCCATCCTATTCGATATTGTAGCAAACTTCGAAACTTGCAGTCCTTGGCTTTTCATTCTCTTGCTTGAGCTCCATTGCCCATGGCTTGGTTGAATGAAGGAGGGATGCCCGTTGTTGCTACACAATGATAGTCTACTCTCTGGCATTGATGGAAAACTCAATCAAGGAGGCTAGCGAAGCAAGCGCATCTACGAGAAGGTTGTAGCTCTAGAGAGTGTGGACCTATATCACTTGCTAGAATCGAGTTAGCAATAAGCGGGCGATGTCCTTATACACCTCCAATCTTGGGTTAATGGTTCTATATTTATTCAAATTTTGTCATAGAATCAGCTGAGAATCTTTGATGAGCTTCAACTACATTGCCCTAGCTTTAAGGCTAAGCGTAGTCCAAGGATCAAGGCCTTGTATTCTGTAACATTGTTGGTGCTCGTAGTAAAGTTTAATTGGACAACTCGAGGGGTGAGAACTCTTTCAGGGGTGAGGAGTGCCATGCCAATGCTTGCCCCTTGCCTATTCAATGCTCCATCGAAGTATAGGGTCCATTGCTGGTTGGGTAGCTCCACAGCTTGTATTGCCAATATCTCTTCGTTTGGGAAATATGTTTGGACAGGTCAGTAGTCCTCTATGGGTAGCTCCGCCAGATGATCTGCTATGGCTTGCCCGTTGAATGCTTTCTGTGGTACATATTGGAGGTCGAACTCGATGATGTAACCATGCCGGCCACAGCCTCGGGCTTGATGCGAAAGGCCAAATGTGCGAGGATCGGCAAAGTCACGGCAAATCAATAAAAATAATGATAAAATGCAAGAGTCGCCACCTAGTCTATTTAAAAAAGGAAGACGAGGAAAACCATTTGAAACATTCAAATCATGCAATAAACCCAATGGAAAAGAAGGTCATAAACCAGAAATGAGCAAGGATCCCTGTTACGTACGAGGAAGGTATTAGGCACCCTCGTGCGCCCGAAAAATCGGTCTTTCTATGGGTTTCTCATTTACTTATATGGAATGTCGGCTTTTCAGCCTTTTCTGTACGCCCGAGGGCGATATGCAATGCCATGCTAAGTGAATGGTGTCCTATGCTAAATAGGAGAGCATGGGAATGTGTGTCATAATGTTCAGAAGGATCACTCGTATCACGGGTCAAGCATTGATCAAGGATATTGCATAAATAAGATCAAAGATCTAAGAACATCAAGTGATTTTCATCCTTGTCTTACTATATGCAAAACATGAACTATCATGCATAAAAAAGCCTGAAAATAGAGTGGGGTCTTCCTGAAATATCCAGGAAGACAACCAGAGAAAACCAAAAGCAAATCAAAACGGGAAACGTGTTAAATACCATGCCAAATGCAGCTGCGTGCAACAGAAAACAGGCTGGTGCGCCTGAATGGTGCGCAAGACTGGTGCTCCAGTCTGGCGCGCCACCTATGTGCTCTACTAGGGTGCCAATAAAGTGTGCCAGGAAAAAAAATAGAATGCCATGCAGTGCCAAATCATGTAATATGATGGAAACCAGAATGCAATGCAACCTTGTAATCTTGTAAATTCATCAAGAAATGCATTATAAACATCTATTAAAATCTAAATATGAAAACATAACATGGGTCTTGTGTTCAAGGGTTGTATGCCTCACACAAGATCACACCCTCCCTATGCTAAGTAAGAACAATGAGATTCAGCCATGCTACCTTGATTTGGGTCATGGGCTGATGCATAAGAATCTCCATATAGGAGTTCATGAGGCAATCAGCCTACTAGATTTCAGCAATAGACTGAGTATGCGAGGTGCAAAAGGTCTTAAAAACAATGTCATCATAAGCTGAAAACACGTATGTAAAGACATGTAAAATCCAAGAATCAACACCAGGAAAACCAGAGTCAAAAGCATCCAGGAAACCATGCAGATGATGATGCAAACAGGGTGATTTGCTCTCTGACCAGACTGGTGCACCAGAGTGGTGCACCAAAGTGGTGCTCTGGTAAGGTGCACCACTCTGGTGTGCCACTGTGGTGTGCCAGAATGGTGCTCCCCAAAAACCCTGAATCAGACTACAGTCTGATTCAGAATCTGGTCCAGATTTCAGAGATCGATGGCTTTTCTTTAACCCAGATTAGTTATACAGATAAAAAAAAAATGGAAACATGATGAGACAATCAAATGAAAGCCTTTAATCATTTGGTTTTAAATCATGACAAATCATGGGTTATGGGTTGAAATACTTGCGTGGGATTCTAAAGGATGAGAAATGAGTGAGTGAACTTGACAACCATATGCAAATGATGAATACATAAAGAACATATTTGCTGCTTATTTCCTAGCATACATGTGCATGAATCATGGTTCCTTATGTAAAGAAACAGAAAAGAAAGGCCATTTGCAGAAACATTGCAATGCAGAATTTTTATTCAGATTTTACATGTAGAGTGTCTTATGCATGGAACAATCATCTCATCCTAGAATTCTCATGTAAATAGCATAAAATCATAATACCTATGATATTCATGGCATGTTTATCCAGTGCAAGAATTAAGATTAAAAGTAAAAGAAAGGAGAGAAACTTACCTTGTCCAAGGTGTTCCTTCTTAGAAAACCCAAGATAAGACTTCCTTGTTGGTTTGGAGGGGCTGGAGATGCTCTAGAGTGCAAGGGTGTTCTCAAGAAAACGAGAGAGTGTTGCTGGAATGAATAGATAGCTTGATCAGGATTAGCCAAGTGTGCTAAATGGTTGCCAATGGAGGTCCTTATATAGGATTTTACAAGGGTAACTCCCATCGAATGTAGACAGCCTTGCAAACGAAGAGCCTGGTGAAGATTCCCATGGCATATTCGCTGGTGAGGGTTACAGACATGGGAGATGGAAATCCAGCAGCCAGCAGCCTGAGAAGTGGCTGTGCGCCAGCTTGCTGTGCCTGGTAGGTGCGCCACCTTGGTGCTCCAGCTAGGTGCTCAACATTGGTGTTCTAACTTGGTGCTCTAACTTGGTGCTCTCCCCTAGGTGCCTGAATTACTAATTGGGTTGCAGGCTTGTTATAGGTTTGTGGTTGGTTTAGCTGATGGGATTGAGTTTGCCACATCTAAGGCAACATCCAGAAAGTTTATCTATGAGCCACCTCAAAATTGAGGTGTCTACAGATGCCCCTCCCTGAGCGAGGTCGAGGGACGGAAGGAACCAAGACCAATGCTCAGGGTTGACAAGATACCCTCATTTTGAAGTTGCATAAGAATGGTGTTTGCTGTAGGCACTAGGTCACTTATCCGGTGGATGCACCGAAAGTCATGACGTGTTGCCAAATGCAAATGCAGAATGCGTGCGACTGCTGATCTAAATGCTGGAAATATGATGCTAATGCAAAATTAATGCGAGAACCGATCTTGAAAGTAAAATGCAAAACGGATGCTAACATTGGAATGGTATGCATGAACAATGGGTGCTTGTAAGTGGATGCAATGCTGATGCCATTGTTGAAGTAACAAGGCAAAAAACAAAGAAACCCTGCGCACAGAGGGATCCACTGGCAGGAAAATGATAAGTTGTCGGACTCATCAACCGGATTATTGAGGGTATCAACCTGAGGAGGTGGGATATGACAAGTCAATCAAGTCTTGTCAACCCGATCGCTAGACAGTATGATAGTTGTCAACAGAGTAGTTGGGGATACCAGTCCAAAGAAAATGGGTATGACAAAATGCATTGTTTGTCAAGAAGAACAGAAGGCCCTGTCCGCACGGACATGGGCAAGCAAAAGGATTTCGTGCCAACCTTGACCACCCGGTCAAAAGGTCAAGCAGTTGGATTTCGCACCTGCGAAAATCCAGGGAAAAGGATAAGGACCTCGACCACCAGGTCGAAAGTCGACTTTGACCACCCGATCAAAAGCCAAGGAGAAGGATTTCGCTCCCGCGAAAATCCAGAAGAAAAGGGAAAGCAAAGACCTCGACCGCCCGATCGAAGGTTAACAGCTGGACTTCACGCCCGCGAATATCCAAGGAAAAGGAAATGAAATGACCTCGACCGCCTGGTCGAAGGTTGACTCCGATCGCCCAGTCAGAAGCCAAGGAAAAGGATTTCGCACCCACGAAAATCCAGAAGAAAATGACCTTGACCGCCCAATTAAAGGTCGACTCTGACTGCCGGGTCAGAAGCCACAGAAAAGGATTTTGCGCCTGCGAGAATCCAAGGAAAAGGATATGACTTTGATCACCTAGTCAAAAGGTCAAATAGTTGGATTTAGTGCCTACGAAAATCCAAGGAGCAGGATACGACCTTGATCGCCTGGTCAAACGGTCAAACAGTTGGATTTCGCGCCAGCGAAAATCCAAGAAACAGGATATGACCTTGACCACCTGGTCAAAAGGTCAAATAATTGGATTTCGCGCCTGCAAAAATCCAAGGAACGGATATGACCTTAACCACCTGGTCAAAAGGTCAAACAGCTGGATTTCGCGCCCACGAAAATCCAAGGAAAGGATATGACCTTGATCGCCCGGTCAAAAGGTCGAACAACTCGATTTCATGCCCGTGAAAATCCAAGGAAAGGATATGACCTTGACCGCCCGATCAAAAGGTCGAACAACTGAATTTCTTGCCTGCAAATGTCCAAGGAAGGGGACCTTGACTGCTTGGTCAAAAGGTCAACCGTTGGATTTCGCGCCTGCAAAAATCCAGGGAAGGGGACCCTGATCACCTGGTCAAAAGGTCAACCACTGGATTTCGCGCTTGAGAAAATCCAGGGAAGGGGACCCTGACCGCCAGGTCAAAAGGTCAACCACTGGATTTCGTTCCTACAAAAAATCCAAGGAACAAGCTAAGGAACTCGATCGCCCGATCAAAAGGTCGACTCTGACCACTAGGTCAGAAGCCAAAGAAAAGGATCTCGCGCCCGCGGAATCCAAGGAACAAGCTAAGGACCTCGACCGCCCAGCCAAGAGGTTGACTCTGACTACCCGGTCAGAAGCCAAAGAAAAAGATCTTACGCCTGCGAAAATCCAAGGAACAAGCTAAGGACCTCGACCACACGATCAAGAGGTCGACTCTGACCGCCCAGTCAGAAGCCAAAGAAAAGGATCTCGCGCCCGCAAAAATCCAAGGAACAAGCTAAGGACCTCGACCGCCTGGTCAAGAGGTCGACTCTGACCGCCCGGTCAGAAGCCAAAGAAAAGGATCTCGCGCCTGCGAAAATCCAAGGAACAAGCTAAGGACCTCGACCGCCCGGTCAAGAGGTCGACTCTAACTGCCCAGTCAGAAGCCAAAGAAACGGATCTCGCGCCCGCGAAAATCCAAGGGACATGATAAGGACCTCGACCGCCCGGTCAAGAGGTCAACTCTGACCGCCCGGTCAGAAGACAAGGAAAAGCAACAGAAATGACCTTGATCGCTCGGTCAAAGGTCGACTCTGACCGCCCGGTCAGAAGCCAAGGAAAAGGATACGACCTTGACTGCCCGGTCAAAAGGTCAAACAGCTGGATTTCGCGCCTGCGAAAATCCAAGGAAAAGGATATGACCTTGACCGACCGGTCAAAAGGTCGAACAGCTGGATTTCGTGCTCGCAAAAATAGAAGAAGGAGGGGTAGAAGGATCTCATCCGCCTGGATGGAGAATCTGAAAAAACAAAAAGCGATAATCCCTGGATTGTCCCCTAGGAAGGAAACTGGCTTCAATTGATGAATACATAAAGAACATATTTGCTGCTTATTTCCTAGCATACATGTGCATGAATCATGGTTCCTTATGTAAAGAAACAGAGAAGAAAGGCCATTTGCAGAAACATTCCAATGCAAAATTTTTATTCAGATTTTACATGTGGAGTGTCTTATGCATGGAACAATCATCTCATCCTAAAATTCTCATGTAAATAGCATAAAATCAGAATACCTATGATATTCATGGCATGTTTATCCAGTGCAAGAATTAAGATTAAAAGTAAAAGGAAGGAGAGAAACTTACCTTGTCCAAGGTGTTCCTCCTTAGAAAACCCAAGATAAGACTTCCTTGTTGCTTTGGAGGGGTTGGAGATGCTCTAGAGTGCAAGGGTGTTCTCAAGAAAATGAGAGAGAGTTGCTGGAATGAGTAGATAGCTTGATCAGGATTAGCCAAGTGTGCTAAATGGTTGCCAATGGAGGTCTTTATATAGGATTTTACAACGGTAACTCCCATGGAATGCAAACAGCCTCGCAAACGAAGTTCCTGGTGTAGATTCCCATGGCATATTCGTTGGTGAGGGTTACAAACATGGGAGGTGGAAAGCCAGTAGCGAGCAGCCTGAGAAGTGGTTGTGCGCTAGCTTGGTGCGCTAGGATGGTGCGCCAAGTAGGTGCGCCACCTTGGTGCTCCAACTAGGTGCTCAACATTGGTGCTCTAACTTGGTGCTACAACTTGGTGCTCTCCCCTAGGTGCTTGAATTACTAATTGGGTTGCGGGCCTACTATAGGTTTATGGTTGGTTTAACTGATGGAATTGAATTTGCCACATCCAAAGCAACATCCGGAAAGTTTATTATGAGCCACCTCAAAATCGGGGTGTCTACAGGTGAGGAGGATCTACCATCTTGTCAACCCTTTAGAGAGAGCTGCCTTCTAGAACATGTACTTGATTGGATCCATTTTTGTGACATAGAAGACCTTGTGAGCCAAAAAATAGTGCCTTAGTTTTTGAGATGCCTATACCAGTGCCAAACAATGTTTTTCAATAGTAGTGTACTTTTCCTCATATCCCAAGAATGTTCTACTTAGGTAGTAGGTGGCTTGCTCCTTCTTTCCACTTTCATCATGTTAGGCAAGTACTACCCCGATGGAGGAGGAGGTAACTGCTACATATAGCAATAAAGATTTCCCTAGTGTGGGTGTTGATAGGATGGGAGGATTAATGAGGTAAGCCTTGAGCTCATCAAAAGACTTTTGGCAATTCCTATATCAGTTGAACTCTTTCCCCCCCTTTAATAGCTAATACAGGGACGTGCATCGATCGAGGTGTTGTAAAATGAACCTCTGAATGTATTGTAAACGCATGATCAGTCCTTTAAGCTCCTTAATGTTCTCTGGGGGAGGCATTTGTGCAATTGCCTTGGATTTTTGGAGGGTCTACCTCGATTCCTCTCTTACTGATGATGAAGCCCAGTAGTTTGCCGACAGTAACTCCGAATACACACTTCTTTGGATTCATCTTTAGTTGGTACTACCTTGCTCTACTTAGCACCTTTCTTAATGCCTCGAAATGTCTTTCCCTCATCTTGGACTTGACCAAGATGTCGTCGACATACACCTCCATACAATCGTGCATCATGTCATGGAATATGACCATCATTGCCCTTTGATACGTGGTGCCAACATTCTTGAGTCCGGATGGTATGACAACATAATAGTATGTTCCCCATGGTGTGAACAACGACATCTTTTCTTGATCCTCTTCTACTAGTTTGATCTGGTTGTAACCAGAGAAGCCACCCATGAATGATAGCATCTCGTACCCCACGGTATTGTCCACTAGTGGGTGGATGTATTGTAGAAGGAAGTCGTCTTTAGGACAGACATCACTAAGATTATGGTAGTCAATGCAGACTCCAACCCTTCCATCCTTCTTAGCTACTAGGACAATGTTGGAGACCCACTTAGGGTATACGACCACCTTGATGAACTTTGCTTTGTTGAGTTTGTCAATCTCCTCCTTGACTTTGAGTGCCAGCTTTGGTCTCAGTCACCTCAGCTTTTGCTTGATGGGTTTGGTATCGAAGTTTAGTGGAAGTTGGTGTTCTACTAAGGTTGACTGAAGATCGGGCATATCTTTGTACTTGAAAGCTAGTACATCGACGAACTCCTTTAGGATTTTTACCATTTCAGCTCATTCTTCTAGATTTAAATTGGCACTTATTAGTACTGGCTTTGGCTCTTTTGTGGTTCCTAGGTTTATTTCCAGGGTTTCCTCCTCAACTACTTTGGTCTACTCATCATATTTGTCCATGAAATGCTGAAGTAGGTTTGAGTCGGCCTCCTTATCTTCCTCATCGCTTTCATAGTACGATAACTCATATGCATGTATATCTACACATCTCCCAAAGTTGTCAAATTTTTCTATCTGTTGAGGGTGCCATTGGCTCTACTGTTAAGGGTGTCGTTGGCTCTAGCTGTAGTGGGGGAGTTAGTTGCTCTAAGTGTGAGGGAGCCAGTGGCTCGGACTGCAAGTTGAGAGTTCCAAAGAGTTGGGGAATACTCGCACCATCTTCTACATCTGAACTAGTGCCCTTTGCATGCTTGGATGTGGCCACATACTCTCGTGGGAGGGTGTTTGGGTTCAAAATGGCTCTACAAGTGAATTGATTCTTCAGGTCCCAATGTAGGGGTTGCTCATCTAGGAATTGGTTGAAGTCTAGTCCCACTTTGCCTTCTCCATCATATGCCTGTACTGCCTCCTTTATTCCCTTTCCTTCTGGTCCTATTCCTTGGCCCTCTTTATAGGCAATATTTCTCATGATTTCCCATCCTACATTCAGGAGGGGCTTTTTTGCTTTAGATGATTTTACTATGTATGTTAATTTGGACTTGGCCCATCATTCTCTAAGCTCAACTTTGGAGACTATATTTTTCCCTTTTTCTGCTCTAGTTGGCTTTTCTTGCACATTGACTTTGTGTGGTAGATATTGTGACCATACTTGCCTAGGAATTGGCGCGGCGTGCGCCAAAGGAGGAGGCCACAGTCATGCCAGAAGGCGAAGGTGCAAGATAAGATAAAACAAAAACCAGAGTCGCCACCGAGCCTTTTATGGGAATGACGCGGAAAACCACAAACAACCACAAAAAGGATGAATGCTTGTGATGCAAATAAAATTGCCAAATGTCTATAAACCAAAGAAAGGGTAATGATTCCTGTTATGCATGAGAAATGTATTAGGCACCCCTATGTGCCCGAGAAACATGATTTTTCTAGTTTGATTCGCTTGCTAAAGGATGATTGTAAATGAATGCTTGCTAAGCCTAGATTGTACTCCAAATCATGCTAATATGAATGCCAAGTCATGACTAGATGGATGTGCAAGATGTATGCAAAAACTACGAAGAAATCCACACAAAATGACCGAATAACCAAAACATGAAATGACAAAGAAAATCACATGAAATGATGATATTTTAGAAGAAAATGATCCAGGAAATCATACCAACACCAAAGGAATCAAATATGGGATCAACCCAAATTATCTGAATCATGGAAAATGTCATGGAATTCAAAACGAAAAAATTACGAAGAAGCCCATGTGAAATGGCAAATAGGTGACATACGAAGAAAATCACATGAAATGACAATGTTTTTGGAGAGAATGATCTCGGAAACTATACCGATATCAAAAGAATAAAAAAAGGGATCAACCCAAATCGTCGGAATCAAGGAAAATGTCGTGAAAATCAACAAGGAGAAAATAATTCGCAATTGGGTCAATGTAGGCATTTAAACCGATTAATGTACACCCTTGGGCGATATGCAATATGCAATGCATGAAAACCGATACGGGACATGATGTAGGCGATTACGCCATTTTCTGTACGCCCTTGTGCGTTATGCAATATGAAATGCATGAATGTCATTAATGTATGCCCTAATGGGCACTATGTTTAATACTATGCGGATGCAGGTAAAACAAGGAAAATGCCGATCAAACCCTATTAAATCAAATTAACAAGAACACTTTTAAATCAAGGGTAAGGCACGCTCAAACAGATAGTATGCAAGACTATGCAGAGGTTTATGCAACATGTCAACATGCTCAAAGTACATCATCCAACAAACAAGTCAAACAGAATCATTCTTCTCACGTTAGGTTCCCCATCTTGATAATCATAATCGAGACAGATTATGGGTAGGCGACTTGCACCAGCCTGGATTCGCTCAGTTCAATTGGTCAAATCAGATAGAAGACCCTAAGGAACTATGAACTTGTTGTCAAGTAATTAGTTTTTATGCTATTAGTGAACAAAAAACAAGCCTTGAATCCGTTAAAAAGCTATAATAAACAATAGACAAGAATATCATTTGTTTTATTTATTTAGATTATTACTGTAGGCAATAAAAATCAACACAAGCAATAAGAACAAAGCCTGCAAAAAAAAAGGTATCGGAAAACATCAGTCGCCTGTGTGACAGGCGCTTGACCTCGTCGTTTTCCTCTTGCATGCATGGTTGCCCGAGGGTTTTAGGTCTAGCTCCTTTCCTCTTCCTCTTCCTCTTTCTCTCTCTTCATTTCTCTCTACGTGCATGCGGGTGGGCTTCTCTCTCTCTCGTTTGCATGGCCCAGACTGCCTCTCCCTTCTTTCTCTCGTGTATGGAGGTCAGGTTTTAGGATAGCATGGACTGCTATTCTCTCTCTCCATCTCGTGCATGGGTTGCTGGACGTGATGGTTGTCGTTGGGCTCAACAAGGGAGGAGGACGATGATGGCATTTTACTAGGAAGGCTCGGACTGTGAGGTGAACTCGTGGAGGGAGACGGGGAGGACGTGGCTTTCTCTATAAGCTCTCTCTCCCACTCTCCTTCTCTCTTACGCATGGGTTGGGCTTGGATACGTGGGTTGGTGGACGACCGGTGGAAGAGAGGGAGGCTCAGGCTATGACGGTAGAGGACATGGAGGCTGGGCTCAAGTAGGAAAGCGAGAGGACTAAGGACAAGGGCCCTTGTGATGAAGAGAATGTGGAGGTGGTCTGTGGATGGGTTCAAGTGTAAAGGAGGAGGACGTTGGCTGTTATGGGGCTTATTCCTCTCGGGTGCAAGGTCTTCTACGTGAAGCTCTCTCTCCCTCTCTCTCTACATAGGGTTCGTGGGGTGGTGGTGCATGGAGGAGAAGGCCATGGGTTCTCGGGCACAGAGGGGCGGAGGACGATCGCTATTCGTGTCTTGCAAGGATGCATGTAGATAGAGGACGTCGCGAGACATGGAAGAAGACACAGGCATGCAAAAGATAGCCCATCAAACTTAGACTTCGGAGCACAAAAGAATTAAGAAGATAGAAGTCGTAAACAGAAGTTGGCTCCAATGAGAGAGGCATGTAGGACGACTCTTTCCCTACCATATAACTTGGAGAGGAGTTGAAGCATACACCTACCAAGCCCACATATTCAAAGGGACTTGCCACATCTAAGAGGAAGTGTACCTGTGTTGCATGGAAGAGGGGGTTCTCCCCGGCACTTGCAGTGGCCTGCTACTCTAGTGGCGCGGCGGCGACTCGATGGTCTGGCTATGAGATGGGCTTGTGGTGGCTGGGAAGGCACGGGTGTCGATGGAGAAGAAGGGACGGCAGCTTGCTAGGTTTTCCAGGGTATTCTCCCACTCCTTCCCTCTTAGATGATAGGGTTTTGCTACCTTTTCCTCCCCTATCTTCTCTCCTTAGGGTTTTGTTATGGTCTTTTGATGGAAAGCAAGAGGGCTACTGGCTACTGGGTCTTTCTTAAGCTCCTCCCTGTTTCTCCTTCTTGGCGGGTTCCCTTCTTACATGCCTCTTGCTACGGTTTTTAGGGTTTTTAGGGATTTTAGGTTTTGGTTTTTTTTTTATTTTTTTGTTTTGGTGATTTAGGATTAATGATTTGTGATTAAATTTGGATTTAGGTTTTGGATGACTTATTTAGGGTTTTGTTACTTTTAGTTGATTAATGTTTTTTTCCTTTTGTTTGGTGGTTTAATTAGAAATGGGTTTAATTGATTTTTGTTTGGTTAATTTAGGTTCTGGATTTGATTAATGTTAGATTTAATTAGTTTTTACTTGATTTAATTAAGGACTTAGTTAAAATTTAAATTTAATTGGTTTTTATTTGATCTAATTACGGATTTAATTTAAATTTTGATTTAATTGATTTTTTGCTTGATTTTTGTTTGGATTAGGTTTTTTACTTAATTAGATTTAATTTTTAATGGATTTTATTGGGCTTTACTTGGTTTTGGTTTTAATTAAGGTTTTTACTTAATTAATGTGAGTTTTAAATGGTTTAAATGGATTTTACTTGATTTTGGTTTTAATTATGGTTTTTACTTAATTAATTTGAACTTTTAATATTTAAGTTGATTTTATTTGGTTTTGGTTTGGATTAAGAGTTTTTACTTAATTAATTTCGGTTTTTCAATGATTTAAGTGGATTTTACTTGGTGTTGGTTTGGATTAAGAGTTTTTAATTAATTAATTTGGGTTTTTTAATGATTTAAGTGGATTTTACTTGGTTTTGGTTTCAATTAGAGTTTTCACTTAATTAATTTGAGTTTTAATGATTTAAGTGATTTTATTTTAGTTTGGATTTTTTAATTATGGGTTTTTGCTTTGATTGGCATAGATTGGGCTAGAATGGGCTTGAGTGGGCTTAAATGAGCTTAGGTTGAGCTAGGGATTAGGTAGAGTTAGGGTTTAGGTGGAGTTAGAGTTTTTTGTGTTTGGTGGTCACAACTAGTGTATTTTTCCAGAGAAGTCTACAGCTAAGTGATTGTAAAATCGAGATGTCTATAGATATATCGTGTTTGCCTCAACTTCCTTGGCTAGCACATCACCCTTTATTTTTATAATCTTCTTGTTGTAGGGAAACTTCAGGAACTAGTGGCAGGGGGATGGAACTGCCTTTAGGACTAAGATGATTTGATATGGAACATTCATGTCTATGACTATCAATTGCATTAGGACTTGGACTAGTCCTATCCCAATTTTTGTGGTCCATTTATTGTGTGCTTTTCGTTTGCTATCATCGTATTCGACAATTGTCATATCTATGGGGTTTAATGTGGCTTCATTCACACCCAAAGTTTTGATATTAGATAGGGAACAAATGTTCATGGATGTCCCTGTGTCTATTAATACTCAAAACACTAAATGATTATTTACAGAAATTGTTAAATTTAAGGGGACATCCTCCTTTCTAGAGGTGCAAGCTCATTATCTAAGAAGGTGATAATTGGCTCTGCAAATGCTACTACGGCGATGACTTTGAGCTCCTCTACCGGCATATCTGGAGCTACCTGTGCCTTTTCAAGCACTTCTTGTAAAGCTCTTCTATGGAGGTTTGAGCTGTTGATGAGGTCAAAGTTTGAGATCCGGGCCTGCATCATCTTGAGCTGCTCCAAGATGTTAATAGTCCATTGGTTCTAATCTTTCTTGTGACCTACTTGACCTTGCTTGTTCTGCCAACAGCACATTTCAATTTGACATTCTTCCTCCCCTAGTGACGGGTGCTACTGTCACCTCAGTTTTGGCTTTGTTTTCTTGTTCTTCTGGGACCCTCCTTTGGGCTAGGTCATGTGGCATGGTGAAGGTCAACTTTGGTGGTGCTAGCCTTCTAAGAGGGTTTGTGGCCTTTATCGGCGATACCGCTGGTGCTCGAAACATTCACAATGGAGGAGTAATAGTAGTCCAAGGTGCCGTCGTGTTTGAGGTCTTGAAAATTATTGTCTTGCCTGGTGGTGGTTTGGTAGTTCTGAAGATCGGTGAGACCAGTGATGACATAGCTTTAGGGCCCTATAGTGATGAAAAGGCTTCCCTTGATGAC
The DNA here is from genome assembly GCA_024699735.1 of Posidonia australis. Classification (NCBI taxonomy): domain Eukaryota; kingdom Viridiplantae; phylum Streptophyta; class Magnoliopsida; order Alismatales; family Posidoniaceae; genus Posidonia; species Posidonia australis. The sequence continues at coordinate 24,325 of JAMKQA010000157.1, forward strand.
TTCTTCCAAAGTGGGGGTACTGACTCCTCTTTTATTTCATCGTGGAAGGTGGCTACCTGTGGTAGTGGCTCTGGTGGAGCTAGCCTCTAGAGTACCCCTGCGTGATGTGCTGGGCACTCTCTGTTTGTATTTGAACTTCATTAGTTGGTGTATAAAAGACGCTACTACTCCTACTTCCTCTAGCCATTATCTCCCCAAGATGAGGGGCTCTAGAGCATTCTCTTGTAGCACAATCAAAGTAGTGGTGCCTGCCAATGGTCCCACTGTAATTTCTATCTAGATCGTGCCTAAGGCCATCCTCTAGCTTTGATCAAAGCCGGTGCACATGAACAAAGTTCTATCGATCCTTTTTTCATTGATCAGTAGGTACCAGAGTGTAGGTAATAATGTGAGGCTCCGACTTGCTCCAACGTCAATCAATACACCTTGTAATATGTAATCATTAATTCTGACTAAGATAATCATTAGTTTCTCTGGTAAAAGCAAGTGACAATGCAAACACTTCTCCTAAGTTTCTTGCAATAGGGGTGCTTAGAACATGGGTAGTTATTTGCATAGCCTAAGAAAAGACGTAATCAATCTAGTTCCCAATAAGGGTCAATCAAAGCACAAAGAAAGCACGATTTTTTGTTGAGGTTTTGAAAAGCACCCAAGGACCTGAGGATTTGGTCCCTACAACAAAAGCTGATCACCTCACACCACAATTCATGGGCCAGTTATAAGGAAAAAATAAGAAGAAAATTTGAAAACAAAATTAGAGGTGTTGTACGCTAAATCCAAGGCATTCAATGTAGAACGCTGCAAATAGGGTGTCTAACGAAAAATGCTAGCGATCAGGCATATAATACTCTGGCCCTAACATGTGTCCCTTGCTTTATGTCTTGACTTCTCCCTCTACGTAGGTTGAAGTCAATGTGATTGCCACTCTCAGTTCGCTTTCGTTGGCCCTCGAAACGCCTTGGGGAAATGTTGATGTTGTTGTAGTTGTGGGTTCAACTACCTTAGGGCGACGCCAGCATCGCCTAAGGGTGCCCATGCTCGTGAGCTTTTTCTTCTTCTTCTACTTTTCCTTGCGAAACAACAATAAGAAAATTGTGGATTAATAAAGTATAGTAAATGATTATACAGAACAAATTATGAACATAGAATAAACGATGAATACTTATCCAAGGGGTATTAAATCCCTTCGATTGTGACTAATGTGAATGGCTATCTACTAATATGGTGGAATGAAATATGATATGCAAGATCTATTAAAGGAAAAACCCCCTTTTGAATGTAGGAGATGCAGAATGTTGACACGACGTGGTCAGATCTGGCGAAAGGAACTTAGGCTCAGAACTCCATTCCTCTCCTTCACCTTTTCAAGATGATCTCCCTCTCTTAGTACTTCTCTCGATAATTTTTACGATAATCTCTGGGTGGTTTCTAATGATTCTCAAAAATCTCTCTAATGATTCTCTCCTATCTGGGTAAGTTCATCATCATCATCATGCCCCTTATTAAATATGTGGGTGAACAAGTCTTGGAATGGTAAGGCTTTCAGAAATGGAAGCTTTAGCGAGGAATTTCCATCTTTGAGATATTGAACGACCAAATGAGGGCATTTTATGTAGAACGCCAATAAATGGCCATTCTACATATGTAAAATGCCAAAAGTCAGTCATTCTACACTCTTCTGATGTCACCTGCCAGCTTGGAGTGGATAATCACCAATTAATGGCTGATTAGACATTAATTAAGCCTTGATGAAGAATGGATCTGATTTATTGGCTTTTGAGAAAGGTAAGAATTTGAAATTCAAATTTTGCCGCTTTAGGAAAGTTGCTGATGTGGAAGGCCTAGATCGCCAGGTGTAGAACGTTGGAAAATGGTCGTTCTACATAGAATGCCCACATTAAGTGATTCTACGCTCCTAGCTAGCTAACTTGCCACATTTGGCTCAGAGATGATTGGGGCAAAGATGGCTAGAATCAAGTGATATTAATGCCCCCAATCCATAGCAAGAAGCATGTAAATTTCGAAGGTCATCCAAAAAAGTCAAGTGGGCTGAAAAGGCAAGAACCAAACTAAGGATTGTAAAACGCCTATTTGCTGGCATTCAACGTAGAATGCCACCTTTTGGCCATTGTACACCTTGGAATTGATATCAAGCACTCTGAGCTGGAAGGGTGTGGTTCTGAGACAAGAATTAATTATGTCATGACTCAAAGAAGATCAAGGAGTGCCAAAACAGGATATCTACAACGTCCAAGGATGCTTAGAGAGGTCAGAGAAAGTTGGGGACGTGGCTAGATGTGTCTCCAAAAGCTCATTGGCCATCGACCGAGATTGAGAAATGGGAACCCATCACTAGCAGGGAAGGATGCATGAATGCATGAGGATGATGCAAACAGAGGGAGATTCACATCAGGAAACATGCTGATAACACAAGGTGATAAAGGAAAATGCCGTAACAATGAACCATAAGAAGAGAGGCTTACCTGTGGGTGACTGTCGTTCTCGTCGGCTCGCGACGATTGTTTCTCTTATTGGTGGCTCAACGACATTATGGGCAGTTGGTGGAGGATTTTTGGATGCTAAAGAGTGACTGACAAGTGTGGGGAAGTGTTGGATAGACTGAGCAAGGGTTGGGATGCTCTGTGTGGGCTGTCTAGACTTGTGGATGCCTAGATAGGATATGGTCGATCGACGAGTACATTTCTTTGCTTGACCGTGGTTGTGGCTCAACTCAAGGGCTTATGACGATAATGCTAGCTTGAGGAGGACGCGAAATTGCTATGGAGAGGTCTGGTTGAGTGGCTCAATGGTTGTGATGGCTAGAGATGGGATATCAGTGGCGAAGGATGGTCGGAATTGATGGTTGATGGCCAGATTTGGCTGGAGAGGTGGCTGTTTCAGGGGTTTTTCAGGTGGGTTCTCCAGCAACTCGTCCATGATGAAGAGGAGGAGCTTAAATAGGAGGAGGAGGTTTATAATGGTCGTCGATGAATAACTATTTTAAAAAGGATGGTTGAGATGAATTCAAAGAGGTTTGATTGTCATATAGGTGTTGGGATAGGGGTAGGATGGTCTAGCAACCTCAAGGAATACTCTTAGATACATGGGAGCCAATGGCAAGGGAAGAATTGTTGGTCTGGGTGGTTAAAAGACCAAACAATCCTTCAGTAGATTTAGTTACTGGTTCAGGGCTTTGCGTTGGACAAGCGCGCCACTTGGTTGCACCACTTAGCTACACTACTCTAGCTCGCCAAATATAATCGCCAATGACATTTGCCATTTAGATTCGCTAGTGCAGTTCCTCAGGTAGGTGTGCTAGACCCTTAATAGACCCCTATTAGCTGGAATCTGGGCTTCTTCCTTGAGTGATAGACCACTAAATGGGCTTGGGCTTGTGGTTAAGTGGTGGTTGAAGGTGTTGGGCTTAGATTTTGAGTTTTAGGGTTGGTTTTGGAGTGTGGAATGGGCTCCGGTGTGGGAAATGCCTTGTTGCCACCGATGCACTATCCAGGGAGTTCTGCCAGCAAGTGTTTGCCAAACTGGAGTGTCTATAATGGGTGTTACTAGTGTGAGACGCATTTTAGTAATTTAGTGGCATTGTACTTTGGCCTTGGTGTTGTGTCCAATTTTCTTGTGTGGCACTGTACTTGTGCTCCTGTGTGTGGGCATATTGGTGTGAAGAGGTGGATGCCTCGTGTCTTTGTGGTTGGTGCAGGAGCGGTTGGTGGCTAGGGATGTGTGGTTGAGTGCATGTGTTTAATTCATTGTTATGTATGCACAACCTTTCCCCCACCCACGCATATATAAACGAGGAGAGCGAAGACTTCCTGGCCATGACTCCTTTCTTCTTCTTCCCCACCAACACCTCCCCTCTTCTTCCACAAGCCAGCAGGCAGTGGATGAGCTCTAGAACCACCCCCTTGCCCTCACCTCTTCCTCCCCCTCTTTCCTTTCCTCTCCTTTCCCTTCTCCACCTTCCTTCCTATGAGAGAGAGTGGTGAGAGAAAAGGAGTTCAACTAAGCCTCCATTTATCCCACGAGCTCTGATCTTCTTCCCCAATGGTGTGGCAAGCTCATGGCGTGACCGTGAGGTGCTTGGACCATGGTGATCACTAAAGGTGCAGTTGGATCGCCTACGAGGAGGTGAAGCCCTTGTAGACGTCCCAAAGGTACACACCTCACATTCCTCCTCTAGATTTGCTTGAAAATGATTCAAATAAGTAGCTTTTCATGAATTTAATGCCTAGTAGTGATTTTATGATTTTAGCAAATTTATGGTGAATTTAATGATATTAAATGCATGCTCTATTACTGTTCATCCGTTTTGAACTCTCTGGCTTTAAATTTTGATATCTTAAGCTATGGTGAGTGGATCGTGGTAATTTTTGTGCCAAATTGTAGTGTGTCTCCATGCCTACATTTCTTATATTTTTGTGGATTTTATGGTTGTGTGTAGTGGGACCACTTGAGGCTCCCATTCCAGGTGATTTTTGGGTTTAAGGCTCAGCTATGTTTTTGATAGTCAGGGAATTCGGCATGCCATTTTGGATTTTGTATGCCATTTTTGGTCCAGATTGTCCCCTAAACCCAGAATTTGGCACACCGAACCCAAATTCAATCTGACTATTTGGGTCATAAGTGGATGGACACAGGGCACTAGTCTGGTCAACTAGTTTAATTCAGCATGCTAGACCAAGGCTTAGGTTTGGTCAACATAACCTATTTCGATCTGTCGAATTAAACTCCTGAGCCCATTATTTGTGGATTTTAAATTTGTTTTTGGTGATTTAATTATGATCAAATAGTATGCGGGTTTTGTGGAGATTTTGGGTGATATAAAAATGGTTTTGAAATGTTTTTTAAAGGGAAATATAATGATGTTTGGGAAAAGAGTTTTTCCATAGTTTTATGGTGGACCAGTATACCAAAAGGCCACGTTGCCTAGACCAGAGAATGTGACAACATTCTTAGGTGGTCAAGTACGTCACCTAGGTTGAACCTGGAGACTAATAGGCTACAGGCAAGTGTTTGTTGGATCTTGAAAATATGATACTCCTGGATTATTGCTCACAAGGCCAAGGTTGAGGTTTACGAATTGAGGTGTCGTCGGAACTTAGAGGTATAGCACTTTGCTTGTAACCAAGCACTAAGGCTCAGGATACCATTTGGGTGTGGAGGTATGACACTACCATTGTCTTGGGTACCGAGTTGAGGACACCTAGAGGGCGTATCCTGTGGTGTTGGCCAATGTGGGTAGTGCATGTGTCCCATTTCTAGTGTCATCGTAAGTGACAGGACAACTTTCCCAGGTGGGGTTAGCACTTTGAGAGTCCTTTAGGTAGAAGGAACCCATGATGGACTTACTCCTCATAGGTGTCTTGTCTATGGCAATGCAGTGCACCTTGGTAGCTACTTGTGACCAGAATTGATTGCTTGGCATCGAGCAACGTAACTCAGTGTGGTGTTTGGCCAATGTGACTTGTGTTTTGTGGTTATAGCCAGTGAGGCCCGTGCTCTGAGATTTTGGTAGATTTAGTGAAAATGATGTTTTAAAAGATAGTAAATGATTTGGAAAAGAAAGATTTGATTCCGTTTTCATGTTTTTCTATGAGGTGTGTGTTGGGTGACTTTTTTGGTCACTCAAGTGTTTTCTTCTTGTGGTTTTTAGTTGTAGGTGTAGGCAAGCAACAATTGTTGTCAATAGTGCATATGGTTGGGGTCACCTAGTCGTTCACTACAGGTTCTTGGTAATTAGATGCTTTAATTAGTCTTTAATTTTCTATAAATTGAGCATTTGTGTATGTTTAATTTATTTGGACTAATGGATCTTAAGGGTAGCAACCCCGATCACTACAGAATTGGTATTAGAGCCTACGTTCACTGCGTCACACTAGCCTAGGGTATTCGATCTAGATACTCTAGAGGTTTTGCATGCATGGTCGTGTCTGTGCTATTAGTTTTACCATGATTTCTTTTTGTTTCTTTCTTACTACTTGTACAAGTACTTTGCTCCTCTACTTTTGCAGAATGCCTCATTATGGCCGTAGCAAGGGTATGGCCACTATCAAGGAATTTGAATCTCATGAGGAGGGTAGACAGAAGGCCATGCACGTTGAATTGTAGAGCTTGGTGCATGAAATTTCTCATGCGTTCAGCAAAAGTTGTTCCAGTGGATCGTCAGGAGATCTATGACTATAATAGCTGAGTAAAATCCATATGCCAACATTCAAAGGCAAATGTGGGGCTGAGAAGAGTGAAGCATGTTTGAAGAGGGTGGTGAAGATGTTGGATAGCATGGCATGCCTAGAGGAGCACTAGGTGCAGCTAGCTACCTATTTGTTGGAAGGTGAGGCAGATTAGTGGTGTAAATTAGTGATGTGGTTGAAGTTCCTAGATTTGATTACTGTCAATACTAAGTGGAAGGACTTTAAGGCAGCCATCTCCAAGAAGTACTTTCCCAACCATGTGAGGGAGAGATTTGACCAAGAGTTCTGAAATTGACAGCAGGGCAACATGTCAATGCTCGAGTTTGAGGCCACTTTTACTCATCTGGAATGTTTCTCTCAAGCCTTTGACTTCGAGGAGCAATGGGCATAGAGATTCCTAGAGGATCTACAACTAGGGCTGAGGCTGAAGGTGATAAGCTATTAGTGCCAAACTATGGCAGATATGGTTGGAATGGCTTCTTGCTTCGAGAAAGAATATAAGAAGTTCACAAAAGGTCATCCCAAAGGGAAGGATAAGTCATCTTCTACTTCTTGGGACTCTTTCTTCGATACATCAAGTTCTAGTGATACATGTAGCCCTAGGAAGAAGAGGAAAGAGAAGTCTGGTGGTGTTTCTAAAGGCTAGCATAGTTTTGCTGGTAGCGGCGATGTTGGCTTTAGTCAGGCGGGTTCTAGTGCTTCCAAAGGGAATCAATGTTTTCAATGTGGCTAGATGAGTCACCTCGCTACAAACTATTCTTGTTTACGGCAGGCTTTAGACCAAATGGTGTGCTACAACTATAGAAGGTCAGGGCATATTCATAAGTTTTGTCTGGATCCTCCCAAGAAGGCAGGAAGCGCACCACAGCAATTGACACGGGGACGAATTTTTACTATTACAACTCCTGATGCTGGAACTTTTAGAGACATGGTGGAGGGTATGGATGTGTAGTTTGGTGTTGTATAACCCTCTATGTACCTGTTGTAATCTCTTCTATGTTCTAGACAGTTGTCAGATTTGAGAATGATATTTTGTTGGTGTAGTTGGCCATTAGGTTCGTTTCTTATGGCAGGTTGGATGGCCAAATTATTGTTTGACTCAAGAATTTCTTTCTTCTATGTCTCTGAGTCTATTGTGGCGAAGATGGAGGATAGACTGACTAGACTAGCCTTTCATCTCAATATAGTGATGCTACTTGGAGAGCACAGTTTGACTTGGAAGTATTTGTAGTCTGTCAACTTGATGCTAAATGGTATAGTGTTTGATGCCAGTCTTATCATCATGGACATTCAGGAGTACAATGTCATACTCAGCATGGATTGGCTGGCTCATCAATTGCCTTGATTGACTGTGCTTGGAGGAGAGTATACTTTGAGTCTACTAGAGGTGGTTCCTTCTTTATACAAGTTATGTGTCAGGATGAGCCTAAGCTCGTTATTTCATCAATGAAGGCTTACAACTCATTGGTTAAGGGTTGTGTGGGGTGTCTAGCTAGTATGGTTACCTCCATTTCTCTCATGTTGGGTGTTCACAACATTTCTATGGTGTGTGAATATCTCAATGTGTTTCTTGATAAATTGCCTAGCATGTCACCTTATAGGGAAGTAGAGCTCTTGATCAACCTGGTTTCAAGATCTAGTGCCATTTTGAAGCCTCCTTATCATATGACACTAGCAGAGTTGAGAGTGCTCAAGACCTAGTTGCAGGAGTTGCTAGATACGGATTTCATTAGGCCAAGTTTATCTATGTGGGGAGTGCCTATCATGTTCATCCGCAAGAAAGATGGTTTGCTTTAGTTGTGTATAGATTATTAGATGTTGAACTAGATCACAGTGAAGAACAAGTATCCCTTGCCTTGCATTGATGACCTGTTTGATAAGCTACAGTCTGCTTCGGTGTATTTGAAAATTTATCTAAGGTCTGGGTATCACCAGCTAAGGATACAAAACTTTAACATTTTCAAACGCGGTACGACCACTATGAGTTCACAATTATGCCCTTTAGCTTAACCAATGCACCAATTACTTTATGGATCTTGATGAACATATATTCAATACTTATCTACTCCAATTTGTGGTGGCGTTCGTAGATAATGTACTGGTCTATTCTCGAGATGTGGAGACTCATACCATAAATCTAAGGACTGTGTTGGATACTCTATGACATCATCAACTATATGCCAAATTCTTTAAGTGTGAATTATGGCTAAGCAAAATGATGTTCTTTGGTCATTTGATTTTTGGAAAAGGCATCAAAGTTGATCCTACCAAGGTGGAGGTAGTAAGTAGTTGGGAGAAGTCCAAGACAGTGTCGGAGATCAGAAGTTCTTGGGTTTGGCGAGCTACTATAGGAGGTTCATTAGGGATTTCTCCTCTATAGTTGCGCCTTTAATAGAGTTGACAAGGAAGGGAGTTTTGTTCAATTGGGACCATGATTACAAAGCGAGCTTCAATGAGTTGAAGGCTCATCTAGTTTTTGCTCCTGTGTTGACTCTGCCTTTTGAATGTAGTGGCTTCACGGTGTATAATAATACCAGTGGTGTTGTGCTCTGGTGCAGCATGGCAATGTCATAGCATATGCTTCCTGCTAGCTGAAGGATCACGAGAAGAACTACCTGACCCATGATTTTGAAATGGCTGCCGTAGTGTTCGCTCTTAAGCTCTAGCGACACTATCTGTATGGAGAACTATTTGAAGTCTTCATCGATCATCACAGCTTGAAGTATATATTCACTCAGAGGGACCTCAACTTGAGGTAGCATAAGTGGATGAGTAGCTGAAGGGCTACGATTTTAGTCTATCCTACCACCCTACGAAGGCCAACGTGGTCGTCGATGCTTTGAGTAGGCAAATGCACGTGATGACAAGCCTGATGCTTAAGCAATGGACCATATTGGAGGATCTGCTTGGTTGTAGGCCCAAGAGGCAAGCTCGGGGAATGGTTGGCACTTGGGTGGCCAACCTATCTATTCGTCCCATGTTGGTGCAATTCATTATTGCCTACCAACAGCTCGATCCTTTTGTTCAGGATATTTTTGAGAAGTTGAAGGCTAGTGGAGAGCCTCATTTCTTTGTTGAGGTATATGGAGAGCTAAGGTATGATTAGTGCCTATATGTGCCCTAGTATGAGAAAGCCAAGTAGAGGTTGCTAGATGAAGCTCATAGGTCCAAGTACACCAATCACCCAAGGAGTACGAAGATGTACGAAGACCTGAAGAGAAATGTTTGGTGGCTTGGCATGAAGAGAGATTTTGCTAACCAAGTGGCAAAGTGTATAACTTGCCAGCTGGTTAAGGTAGAGCATTAGAGACCTAGAGGGACTTTGTAGGCTTTGGACATCCCTATGTGGAAATGGGAACACACCTCCATGGATTTTGTGACTAGTTTGCTACATATCAGGAGGAAGGACGACACTGTGTGGGTGATTGTGGACCGACTAATCAAGTTTGCACACTTTTTAGCAATCTGGGTAAATCTTCTGATGCATCAATTGACAAAATTGTATGTGTCAAAGATTGTCCTGTTGCATGGTGTTCCTGTGTCCATTGTGTCTGACAGAGACACAAGGTTTTACCTTAAGGTTCTGGAGGACTCTGCAGGAAGCTTGTGGCACAGTGCTCAATTACAACACAACATCTCATCCTTAGTCAGATGGTCAAACAGAGAGAACCATCTAGACATTGGAGGATATGCTCAAAGCATGTGCCCTAGATCTACAAGGGAGTTGGGAGGACCAGTTGTCGTTGATAGAGATTGCCTACAACAACAGCTATCGCTCGAGCATTGGGATGATGTCATACGAAGCCTTATATGGTAGACCATGTAGATTACCCGTTTGCTGGAGTGAAGTAGGTGAGCATCAGTTACTTAGTTTTGAGATCGTGCAGTTGTACACGTACATGGTGGATCTGATTTGCAATAGGCTAGTGGCTGCATAGAGTCGGTAGAAGATCTATGTCAATCGGAGGTAGAGACTATTGGAGTTTCTGGTGAGAGACTATGTGTTCTTGAAGGTGCCACCAAGTAAAGGCGTAATGAGGTTCGAGAAGCATTGAATGTTGAGTCCCTACTATATTGACCTATACCAGATCATGTAGAGGATTCATAAGGTTGTATATAGACTTGATCTACCACCAAAGTTGTCATGTGTTCATGACGTATTCCATGTCTCCATGTTGAGGAAGTGTCTGGCTTATACATCTCAAGTGATTCCATTTCAACCAGAGGTGCACCAAGAGGATTTGTTTTTTGTAGAGGATGCTGTCCAGATCATCAATCAAAAAGAGCAAGTGTTATGAAATAGGATGATTCCACTTGTCCTTGTGTAATGATGGCATCATAGAGCTGAAGAGGCCACTTGGGAGTGTGAGGATGCCATTCTAGCCTAGTATCCATACCTTTTTACCTACTAGTAATTTTAGGGGTGAAATCCTTTTGTAAGGTGGTTAGGATATAACACCTAGAAATTCATTACCTTGTAATTATTCAGTTTAATGAATTTTACTATGAACAGGTGTTATTAGTGTGAGGCCCATTTCAGTAATTTAGTAGCATTGTGCTTTGGCCTTAGTGTTATGCCCTATTTTCATGTGTGGCACTGTGCTTGTGCTCCTGTGTGTGGACATACTAGTGTGGAGAGGTGGATGCCTTGTGTTCTTGTGGTTGTTGCAAGAGCGGTTGGTGGCTGGAGACGTGTGGTTGAGTGTTTGTGTTTGATTCGTTGTTATGCATGCACAACCATTCCCCCACCCACATGTATATGAAGTAGGAGAGCAGAGGCTTCCCAGGCACAATTCCTTCCTTCTTCTTCCCCACCAACACCTCCTCTCTTCTTCCACGAGCCAGTAGGTAGTGGATGAGCTCCAAAACCACCTCCCTACCCTCACCTCTTCCTACCCCTATTTCCTTTCCTCTTTGTTCCCTTCTCCTCCTTCCTTCCTGTGAGAGAGAGTGGTGAGAGAGAAGGAATTCGCCTAAGCCTCCCTCTATCTTGTGAGCTCCAATCTTCTTCTCCAGTGGTGCGGCGAACTCGTGGTGTGGCCATGAGGTGCCCAGAGCAAGGTGATCACAGAAGGAGCAGTTGGATCGCCCGCAAGGAGGTGAAACCCTATGGATATCCCAAAGGTACACACCTCACATTCTCCTCTTGATTTGCTTGAAAATGATGAGAATAATTAGCTTTGCATGAATTTATTGCCTAGTAATGATTTTATGACTTTAGAGAATTTATGGCTAATTTAATGGTATTAAATGCTTGCTCTATTACTATTCATTCGTTTTGAACTCTCTAGTTTTAAATTTTGATATCTTGAGCTATGGTCAATGAATTGTGGTGAGTTTTGTGCCGCATTGTAGTGTGTTTCCATGCTTATGTTTCCTATAGTTTTGTGGATATTATTGTTGTGTGTGGTGGGGCCACATAAGGCTCCCATTCTAGATGATTTTTGGATTTAGGGCTCAACTATGTTTTTGATAGTTGAGGAATTTGGTATGACATTTTGGATTTAGTATGATTTTGCTCTAAATTGTCCCTTGAACCCAGAAATTGGCACACTGAACTCAAATTCGGTCTGTCGATTTGGGTTGTAGGTGGATGGACCCAGGGCACTAGTTTGGTCGATCAATTTAATTCGACATGCCAGACTAGGGCCCAGGTTCGGTCTACCGAACTTGTTTCAGTCTGCCGAATCAGACCCTAAGCCCATTATTTGTGGATTTTAAATCGACTTTTGATGATTTAATTATGATCAAATAGTATGTGGGTTTTGTGGAGATTTTGGGTGATATAAAAATAATTTTGAAAATGATTTTTAAAGAGAAATATAATGATGTTTTGGAAAAGAGTTTTTCCGTAGTTTTATGGTAGACTAAGATATCGAAGGGTCGTGCTGCCTGGACTAGAGAATGTGACGACATTCTCTGGTGGTCAAGAGCGTCGCCTAGGTTGAGGTCGGAGATCAATAGGCTGCAAGTAAGTATTCGTTGGATCTTGGAGATACGATACTCCTTGATTATCATTTACGAGATCGAGGCTAAAGTCCGTGAGTTGTAGTCTCATTTGGATCTAGAGGTATAACACTCCAGTTGTTACTAGACACTGAGGCGTAGGGTACCATCTAGGTGTGGAGGTATGACACTTCCATTGTTCCAGGTACCGAGTTCAAGATCTCGAGAAAGGGTACCCCGTGGTATTGGCCAGTGTAGATAGTGCACGTGCCCTATTTCTTGTGTCGTCCTGAGTGACAAGACAACTTTCCCAAGTAGGGTTAGCACTTTAAGAGTCCTTCAGGTCGAAGGAACCTGTGACAAACTTACTCCTCGTCAGATGGCTTGTCTGTGGTAATGTAGTGCACTTTGGTGACTACTTATGGCTAGAGTTGGTTGCTTGACTCAGTATGAATTTTGGTCAGTGTGGCCTATGTTTTGTGGTTATGATCGATGAGGCCTGTGCTTCGAGATTTTGGTAGATTTGATGAAAATGATGTTTCAAAAGATAGTAAATGATTTGGAAAAGAAAGATTTGATCCCATTTTCCATGTTTTTATGTGGGGTGTGTGCTAGGTGACTTTTCTGGTCACTCATGTGTTTTCTTCTTATGGTTTTTAGTTACAAATGCAGGCAAGAAGTAGTTGTTGTCAATAGTGCATATAGTTAGAGTTACCTAGTCGTTCACTACAGGTTCTTAGTAATTAGATACTTTAATTAGCCTTTAAATTTCTATAAATTGAGCATTTATTTATGTTTAATTTATTTAAGCTAATGGTTCTTGGGGGTTGCAATGCTGGGCCGGAGGCTATTAACTTATCACATATATTCTTGTCAATTTAAAATCCATGACACACATACCTTTCTAAAGTTAACTTGTCACACATACTCGTATAAATTTAAATTTTATTTCACACATACTCTTTTAAAGTTAACTTGTTACACATACTCCTGTAAATTCAAATTCTATTACACACATATCCATGTACTCAATTATAGGAAACTCTTAACAGATCTTTGCTAAGGTGGTATCGAAATTTCCAAAATACCTTCCATAACATAACATCTTTCCAAATCCTTTCTGTTTTTTTTAAATTCCAAATCCACAAATGGTTTGTATGTCTCTTTCTCTCATCTCTTTTGGAACTCAATCTTCATTGAAATATTTACACCATGATTTAAGTGCTGATGTAATTGTAGATGTATAAATAGGTTTGGGAGTTTATCTTTCAAATTCATTATCATCTAATTGTTATAATACTTAATAAATAAATAAGAACAAACATAATTAGGTTATTTGCAATTAAATGATAAAAATTTGTGAAGGGCATATTGATAATTTCTTAGAATTTTTAATGAGAGTCACTTAAAAAGATGTTAAGTTATGGAAGATAATTTGGAAATTTCCAATATTCTCTTAAAGGAGATTTGTTAAGAGTTAACTAGAATTAGGAATAGGGATATATGTTTAAAGGATTTTGAATTTACAAGGGTATGTGTCATAAGTTAATTTTAGAAAGATATATGTACAATAAATTTTGAATCTACAGAGATATGTATGATAAATTGATTTTAAAAAGACACGTACGTAATAGATCTTGAATTTACAAAAACACATGTATTAATTTAAATTTTAAAAGAATATGTATTAGACGGTTTTGAAAAGATACATATATAACTACCACTCGCGCTTAGGGGTGGCAACGGGTCGGGTCTGGGTCAGGTCTACCTATACCCAGACCCAAACCCATCATATTTCATGGGTCTGGGTTTGGGTCTGGGTCTGGGTCTGGGTCTTGAAAATCAAGACCCAGACTCAGACCCAGACTCATGAAGATAATGGGTCTGGGTCTGGGTCCGGGTCTAACGGGTCCAGCAATCTTTTTCCATTTTTTTTGAAAAAATTAACTTTTCATTTAAACCAAAAACATTGTAAAT
>JAMKQA010000158.1:0-31719 GCA_024699735.1 Posidonia australis
ATTGGGACCTATGTGGACTAGGATTTTGGTGGTCGCGACCAGAGCATCAACCGGAGGAGCCTGCTACCAAATGAGCTCAAAATTGGGGTGTCTACACTGACTAAGACGGGAAAATGGTAAGTTTCAGACTTACCGACCAAGAAGGGAAAATAGTAAGTTTTGGACTTACCGACCAGTGGGAGAATGATAAGTTTCGGACTTACTGACCAAAGGGAGAATGGTAAGTTTTGGACTTACTGACTAAAAAGGGAAAATGGCAAGTTTCTGGCTTACCGACCAAGAAGGAAGAATGGTAAGTTTCGGACATACCGACTAAAGGGTGAATGGTAAGTTTCGGACTTATCAACCAAGAAGGGAGAATGGTAAGTTTCAGACTTACCGACCAAAGGAAGCATGGTAAGTTTTGGACTTACCGACCAAAGGGAGAATGGTAAATTTTGGACTTACCGACCAAGAAAGGATGTGGCAAGTTTCGGACTTACCGACTGGAGGAAAAATATGGCAAGTTTGGGACTTACCGACCGAGAGAGAATATGGCAAGTTTCAGACTTATCGACCAAGAAAGGATATAGCAAGTTTCAGGCTTACCGACCGAGAAAGGATGTGGCAAGTTTCAGACTTACTGACCGAGAAAGGTTGTGGCAAGTTTCGAACTTATCAACTGAGAAAGGATGTGGCATGTTTCGAACTTACCGATCGAGAGAGAATATGGCAAGTTTTGGACTTACCAAATGAGGGAGGATATGGCAAGTTTTGGACTTACCGACTGAGAGATAGTCGAATGTGGCAAGTTTCAGACTTATCGATCGAGAGAGGATATGGCATGTTTTGGACTTACTGACCGAGAGATGGATGTGGTAAGTTTCGGACTTACCAACCAAAAGATGGCAAGTTGATGGATGCCAATCAGATAGTTCGGAATATCAGCCCAAAGGCGAGTTAACGGACTCATTGCCAAATAGTTAGGGTTATCAGCCCACTAGTAAGGGCATGAAATGATATTAGACCTATCAGCCGAAGGAGAAGAACCTACCAAGCGGGATAGGCTCTAGTCCTCGCACGAGGCCTAGAAGAAGATGAAAACAAGACTTTTTCGACTAGAATAAGTCTAGTAGAGCAGATGTTGCCGAGATTTGTCCTTTGGAGCGAATCTAGGACAGGAACACCTAAACCTCGCCCGAGGTCTAGATGGAAACAAGACTTTGCTCGACTAGAGCTAGTCCAATAGATCAAGCTGGATTCCGCCATTCTTGGTACAGAAGTCTACAAAGACTTCTTTCGTCAAGGCCTAGGCAACAAAATGTTATTCTCGACTATTATCTGGGTGGTCCCTAGTGCTAAGTCGACAGGCAGATGAAAGCAGCAGTTTGAACCAGCTAAGCACATGTTGTCGCAGTGGCGATTTCTACTCCCCATCAACCATGAGCAATCAAACAATCTAGCTAGAAGTGTTCCAATGAATTTTATTACAACAGTTAGTGAAGTGATTACATGCATTTCAACATCAATGAACTAGTAGCATAACACCAATGTCAAGAGTCTACGTCATCCCTGGATCTCTTCGAGCCTGGAGCTTTGGTAAAGAGTGTATGGCTCGGAGCAACATTGCAGATTGGCCAGGCTTCTTCGACTTCGGCTTCATAATCTGCTGTGCAACCTTTTCCCTTTATGATTGTGAGATCTTTCGATCGTACGGTGCCACTAAGTAGGTGAGACAACTCCTTGGTCATAACATAAGAGCTCGAGGGGTACTCTTGGAAATGGGCTGGCATTTGCCCCTGAACAATGGAATCTTGCTGATAGCCAAACTTCTGCATCACACGGACTGGGTGATACTCCACTCCACTAGTCAGCCACGGAAAGACAAGAAGCCACATATCAGCTGTGTTGAAGAAAGCCTCAGAGTTATGGGTGGCCGAAGGAATGATGCGCCAGATGACTTTGTCTTCTGTCAAGCTTTCTAGCCGCTCGTACTCCTTGGAAACCGACGTGAGCGTGCGTGCATGACCTCTTTGACAGTAGGATTCAAAGGCCGACCGTTGCGAGCGTAAGACTTCTACACCCAGATGTGTAGCCAACCATACCTGTACAAAAGCACCACAGCCATAAAGTGCCAGCAGCGTCGTAGTGACCAGTCTAGAGCCTAGTAAGTTTCTGCCAACATAACTGGGGCGAAGTCTATCTGACGGGTAACCATCGTCAAGGCAATCTCGGCGACCTCAATGTTCACGACCGTCTGACCATGGCTGAAAATCAACTCTCCTAAGAAACGGGTAACAAAGCCTTTCAACCTTAGCTCATCGCCCAGAGGAATGCACATCCCGGCCACCTTCTCAAAATAAGCCAGTTGTAGCATGGGAGAATGCTCATTTGAACAGATAAGTTGACGACTGCAATCGCCAGTTGACAGGCCAGTCATCTCACTTAAGAGTGAGGAATATCCGTCGCACCGCATAAACACGGTTGGTCCCAGGAACTTTTGTAGACAGCATATTTTGTGGACCTCCTCTAGAGTAGGGGTCAATTCGACTCTCCCGAAGTGGAATACATGATGGGTTGGCTTCAAGAATCGAGTAGCTGCACACAGGAAGTATCAAGAACCCTCCACCTTTGCGATATCCAGAAGCTTTGAGGAGATCCCCCAAGTCCATAGCTTGTCGCGATCGCTTTATGTTAACTACTCGATCCATGCTTGGAGAAAATCTAAGTAGTGTATGGGCAAAACCATCGTAGGGAAACCCATGATTAACAAGGTGCTTCAATTTCTCCTGACCCCTCCACACCAAGAGAAGACAATCTCCTGCAAAACATGCTCAAAACACTGGTTTAGAAATAGGCTTTTGCTTTGTTCCATTCAACAACATTTTGTTAAGTCTAATACAGATAAATAAAAGGTGCAGTGCAAATGGTGCTGAAAATCAGAGAGACTAGCCCAAAGCTGACTGTTACAGATGACTAAGATTGAACAGACTGCATCCTACGCATAGCCCTGACAAGAGATCCTGGTTACCGTCAGGTTTTGTCTAGGTGTCAAGACAATGAAATATAGCCATCAAACACTGATGATTGTGATTATTTGATGAATGATCCCACATAAGGCGCTTAAGAAGCCAAATGAGGTAGCTGGAGTGCCCACTGAGTAGATTATAGGGATCCTCAACTTGTAGGGCAGCTGACATGCCCCTAATTGAGTATTGGCTTAGTGCATCTAACCATAGGACAGTTGACATGCCCCTGGTTTGACATGGATGACTCTGACCAATCAGAGTAGCTTGCATGCCCATGGTCAAGTACTGGCTTAGTGTGTCTAACCATAGGACAGCTAGCATGCCCTTGGTTTGACATAAATGGCTCTAACCAATAAGAGCAGCTTGCATGCCCCTGGTTAAGGCGATGTCCTCCTGATTCTCTTAGACTGAAAGCTGTTATCATACCCCTGCTAAGAGAACCAGATAATGCTCTGCGACACTTTTCAGATGATGTTTGTGGAAAGAAATGCAAGCATGGTAAATGATTTGTGGGATCTTATTAGCGCCCTCAGCATTGGGATACTTATTGCCATGTATATAAGGGAATGGTGGCTCCAATTCTCATGAGATTCTATCCATGATCCTAGTTTTTTGGGTGGCTCTCTGGAAATGCAATATCGTGTCCTGAGCTCCATTCCAAACTCCACTAGACCATACCCCTACTTTTTATTTTGTTTTCTTTGTTCCTTCTCCCTCATAGGCATGGGTTCATCCTATCCCTGACTTGGAGGTAATAGGTACCTGATCTATGGTGGAGAGTTGCTACTGTTTAAAGGGTTGGCTAGGCCCTTTCCCGAATATGCTTTCCAGGTAGTCACTCCAACTCCTCTCCAAGTTAACTTGTAGGGACAGTGCTACCCGTCATGCCTCTCTCTTTAGGGCTGACTTCTATCTGCGACTTCTATCTGTGACTTCTATCTTCTAATTCTTTTATGCCCTTTCAACAGATATATATTTTTATTTTATTTCTAATGCTCTCATTCTCACCCATAACATTTTATCTCCCTCTAGGAGGTCTAGGGTCCTTGAGCGGCTTGGATACTTCGTCTAACTCACGATGAAAGGTGGCTCCCTCACTCCCTAGGTTACCTGAATAGTATCTACCTGAGGAGGTGCTACGCGTTCCCAACATCGGCAAGCTTATTCCGCTTATCATCACCAGGCCAAAATCCATGCATGTGATGATGATGCCAATCAACTGTTTATATATGTGCATGCTGAATGGGAGTTAGTATGTCCTAAGATTCATGGCTTCATGGATGCAAAAAGACATTGATAAAATGATTTCATGCATGCATGGAGAAAGATGACTGTGTCACAGAGTGAGGACACATGGTTTATGATCACTGATAATACTTTTTCAGGTAGCAAGAATTAACTGGCTCTGACTGTTCGATGCAGTCCATGCCCTCGAGGATGACAGCTCCCCCAGAGAAGACTTGTTTGACCACGAATGGTCCGAGCCAATTGGGTCTGAACTTGCCACGACTATCAAGGAGATGTATTGCTCGCAAGACCAGGTCCCCTGGCAAGAAGGTTCTAGGTCGGACCTTCTTCTGATAAGCTTTGGCCATGCGTTTCTGATAGCATTGCGCATGATGCATAGCTTGCAACCGATGCTCATCTATCAAGTTCAGTTGAACAAGGCGGTCCTCAATCCGCTCCGCCTCTTCTAGCTCTGCTTCTTTCAGGACTCTGAGCGATGGTATCTCCACTTCTATAGGTAGGACTGCTTCCATACCATATACTAGAGAATATGGAGTTGCTCCAGTTGATGTCCGGACTAACGTTCTATAAGCCCACAAAGCATATGGGAGCTCGTCATGCCAGTCCTTATGTGTTTCCGCCAGCTTTTTAAGAATCTTGACTAGATTCTTATTGGCGGATATCATAGCCCCGTTCATCTGAGGACGGTATGGGGAGGACCTGTGATGCTTGATATGGAATTATGCAGGAAATCCTCAACCCTTTTTGTTGTGAAATTTGTCCCATTATCAAAGATAATTGAATGCGGGACCCCATACCGGGTAATGATATTGTTCCTGATGAACTTTTCAATCACAGAAGCAATCACTGTCTTGTAAGAAGCTGCCTCCGCCCATTTAGTAAAGTAGTCAATAGCTACTAGGATGTACTGAAGTCCATTAGAAGATGCCAGATGGATAGCTCCAATAACGTCTATTCCCCATGTTGAGAAAGGCTATGGTGACGACATGCTATGGAGATGCTGCGGGGGTGCATGAATGAAGTTGCCATGGACTTAATAGTTGTGACATCTTCGCACAAACTGATAGCAGTTTGTCTCCATGGTTGACCAGAAATAACCTTGTAGCATTATTTTCTTGGCTAGTAACACCCCATTCATGTGTGGCCCACATGTCCCAGCATGCACTTGCAGCATTATTGTATCGGCCTACTTTTTATCAAGACAATGTAGAAGCATCTAGTTGTAAGACCTCTTGTACAAGTGACCTGCTCCAAGCACATATTTTGAAGCTAGTCGAACCATGGTCTTTCAATCTGTCGCTGATGCTTCTAGATGATGACTCCCGGTTTCCAGGTAGACTTTGATGTCATGATACCATGGGAGCTTTGCTGTGGAGTCTGCTTCCTCTATGCTCATGTAGTGTGCTGGCAGGTCTGTGTGGGTTACCGACACTTTCACCATGTCATCCTCTGGTATGGATAACCAGGATGAGAGAGTGGCTAGTGCATTTATGTAGGCATTCTTGGCCTTGTTCATAAAGGAAAAACATATATCCTCAAACTCCGATATTAGCTTTAAAAGATGGTTATGGTATGGAACCAGTTTCAGGTCCATGGTTCTCTGGTTACCATTAACTTGTGAGATAACTAACATGGTGTCGCCATGCACATGTAGTTTCCGTGCACCATGTTCTAATGCAGCTCGCAAGTCAAGAATACATGCCTCGTATTCTGCCACATTGTTGGTGCACATAAAGGTTAACTTTCGAGCAAGT
Organism: Posidonia australis; assembly: GCA_024699735.1. NCBI lineage: Eukaryota > Viridiplantae > Streptophyta > Magnoliopsida > Alismatales > Posidoniaceae > Posidonia > Posidonia australis. Next base: position 6,011 of record JAMKQA010000158.1, read on the forward strand.
GAGATCATCTAGCTTTGGGAGGTCTCTAGTTCCGCACCGATGCCCATGCCTCTCCTGTTAATTGCGCTGTCAAAGTAAAGCTGCCACTGATCTTTGTCTCAAGGGTCTACTGACTCATCCTCTTCCATGGCAAATAGTATATCCTAATCAGGGAACTGAGTTTACAGGGGTTGATACTCTGGCAAGGGTAAATCTGCTAAATGATCTACCATGGCCTACCCCTTCATAGATTTTCGAGTGACAAAAGTGATATCAAACTGAGATAATAGCACCTGCCACTTGACGCATCTACCCACCAGTGCAGGCTTCTGAAACCGGTATTTCATAGGATCTTGTTGACACAGCAAAAGAACTGGATATACCATCATGTAATGCCTCAGGTGCCGTGTGGCCCAGATGAGGGATAAGCAGACTTTTTCAATTGCGGTGTACCTAACTTCGCAATCAATGATCTTTTTACTCAAATAATAAATGGCCCTCTCCTTGCGACCCGTTTCATCATGCTGATTGAAGACTGCACCCATTGAATGCTGCGTTACTAACAAATAAAGCAACGAAGGATGCCCTTGTGTCGGAGGAACTAGGACTGGTGGCCTTACCAAGAGCTTCTTGATTTTGTTAAAAGCTTCTTGGCACTCTTCACTCCAGCAGATTTGTGCGTTCTTCCTCAAGAGTTTGAAGATCGACTCACAGATTAGTGTTAACTGGGCAATGAACCGGCTGATATATTGCAACCGCCCCAGCAACCCTCAGACTTCTTTTTCTGTTGTAGGAGGAGGCATCTCGATGATGGCTTTATCCTTGTTCGGATCTATCTCGATTCCACTTTGACTGATGATGTAACCCAGTAGCTTCCCTAATGAGACATCAAATACACACTTGTTGGTGTTCAACCGCAGCTTATATTTTCGCAAGCCGTTAAACAGCTTCCTTAAACAAGCAATGTGTTCTTCTGGCTCCTTTGGCTTGGCTATCATATCATCCACATAAACCTCGATGTCTTGGTGCATGAGGTCGTGGAATAATGCTGTCATCGCCCCTTGATATGTGGCCCCGGCATTCTTGAGCCCAAATGGCATAACTTTGTAGTAGAACACTCCCCATGGGGTGATGAAGGACGTTTTATCCATATCCTCTTCTACCATTCTCATTTGATTATAACCTGAGAATCCATCCATGAATGACAACATTTTGTGTCCTGCTGTATTGTCTACCAACACATCAATGTGTGGGAGTGGAAAATCATCCTTTGGGCTTGCTTTGTTTAGGTCCCTGTAATCTATACACATTCGAACTCGACCATCTTTCTTAGGCACTAGAACCACATTTGCTAACCATTCTAGGTAGAGGACGACCTTCAAAAAGTTAACTTTGTGCTATTTCAATATTTTCTCTTTCAATTTCAACAGCCATTGCGGTCGCCATCTACACAATTGATGTTTAACTAGCTTGATGTTAGGTTAAAGCGGTAATGTGTGCACCACTACCTCAACCCAACCATATCATCGTAACTCCAAGCAAAGATATCTGCATATTCTCGAAGGAGCTCAACAAGTTATGCTCGGGCTTGTGTTGTGAGTCTGGCGCTTATTTGCACTTCCTTGACATCTTCGTTGGTGCCAATGTTCACAAACTCAGTTTCCTCTTCTACATGCAAATTCGGGCCTTCTGGATCATTGTCATAAGGCTGGAATTCTGGCGCGTTATGACTGTCTTCCTTTATTTTTGCATCATCCTCCTCTCCATATGAAATAAGTTCGAGAAGGACTTCTTGTTGGAATGATGGATGTGTGTCTCCAAAGGTATAAGTTTTCTTAGCGTTCTACCCTTTATGATGTTTTAGAATGGTTACTGTGACTCTAGTCTTCTTGTACGCACCTCTGACGATCTTAGATTCTACCATTTCCGAACTTGCAATGTACTTGGCTGTTTTGCTTCTTCCACAACCTTATTATATTGATGGATGTTTTTATTTTTATGATTTTCTTGGGTAGTATGTATGACAGGTGGGCAGCTGTCCTCTGACTGATTGATGTGAGTGCTGCTGCCCGCATTCACTCCTGAGCCTAACTCAGGATCTTTTTGTTTGGACCCCACTGCTCAAGTGAGGCCAAGACTGATAATACCACCTATACCCGCCTCCCGGCTGATAGGTGATAAACTCGTCTGGTCTAGCATTTAGTGATATGTTCTCTTCCAGGGTCATAATAGCAGACTGACCCTGTGTAATTGCTTGTTCTGCAGTGTGTTCTGTCATTATTGCTTTCCCCTTTCTACGTTTGAGTTCACTCTATGTGTCTTTCGCTAGTACCGCCAACTGCTCCTGAAACAGGACTTCCAAATCACTGTGCATGTTGTCAACTTGTGCTACTACAGCATCCCCCTCATCTTCATCAGAAGCGAAATCCACTTAGTAGGCACTTGTAGCTTCTAGTACTTCAGGCGGTGATTTCAGTTGTCCCGATTGTAACCCCTTCAAAGTTGACTAATATACTGATGCTGCTACTGTTGAGGTTGCCCCTGTTGAATCCGAGACTACAGCCAGACCTGTAAGAAGGCCTTCGACTGACTCCAAAGGTGGAAATGCCAGCATAGCTGTTTCTAGTGGCATGGATGATGTGGAACTTGCTCTAGAGTCCACAATTTCCTCTTCAGAGTAGTAATCTTCAACACATATCCACTCTCATTCACTGACTAATTTAACTTGTTAAGACTTTACAAGCACAAAACTCTGATTGGGATCCAGCAATCCTACACTAACAAAGTTAGTTAAATCTCGTGGAATAACGAGCTTTCGAAACTTACAACGTCTCAAGTATCAATCCTGCGGTTTCCACTCGTATCCCAGTCGTTTGAACTCTTGTCTTTTTTCTATGGCAATTGGTTAGACGATTCCTTGGCCATTCCGCCCGAGAGGTGCTCCTTTCCCATACCCCCACCTCCGACACAGATTCTCGACCATCATGAAAGGATTGCCAAAAATGGCCAAATGGCTGGCGCACTTGAGAATCAGAATGAAATTGACTGGCTCAAAGCGGTCGATACGGTAAAGTACATTAGTGGGCTTAGAGTCAAAATGGATAGTTTGGAGGGATACTGAAAAGACTACCTCAACCTTCTCCTTTTCATGGTTTTCCACCATCACAACGACAATGTCATTGTTCCAGCGGAACTTAATCATTCAGTGAAGGATTGAGGGGATAATTTGATGCTTGTGGAGCCAAGGGTGCCCAAGTAAAAGATTGAAGGATGGCTCGAGGTCGACAACATAGAATTTAACCTCAAAACAGCCAGGACCAATGATTAAGGGAATGATCAAAATCCCTAGAGCATCATGGTGCATGTTATCAAACACTGTCATTCCTTTCACGGATGGGGTAATGTCCTTGGATTTAAAGCCGACCTGATTTGTCGTTCGCAAAGGGCATACATTTAAACCAGCGCCATTATCCACCAAAGTAAGAGGAATGTGGAAATTTTGGTATTGCACCTCGATGAACAGGGGTTGGTTATGATTGGTCCCTACTGGGGGGAGCTCTGAGCTAGAGAACGAAATCACCTGCGGCATGGCAATCATCCCTACCATGCTTTCCAAGGCTGATGGTTTTATTGTTGGGGAAACATGAGCTACTTGGAAAACTCAGAGAAATGCCTCTCGGTGTTCAACCGACATATGGATTAGGTCATAGATGGAGATATCTACTTTGACTTTCTTTAATTTGGCTGTGATGTCAACTACAAGCGGGTCAATCTTGGCAGTGGTGGGGTCAACTCTTGGGATTGTCTGTTCAGGGATCTGATTGGAAATCTGGCTTTTTGGTTGGGAAGATGAAGTTGTGGGCTGGCTGGGCTTGTTTGCCAGAATTGAGGCCTTGTATAACTGTCTCGACCGCGTTACCTCTGCACACATTTCTGTGGTATAACTGTAAGGCATGCAGTGAGTATCCTGTTTCAAATTAATGACCATAGGTGCACAAGCCTTCAATTCCACTGGGACCAAAGCTAGTGAAGTAGGAATTGGTGTTTGATGGGCCAAGTCATGCTTTGGTTTGGCTAGCAAACTGATTGTTGATGGGGTGGATTGCATAGTAGGTTTTGTAGCCGTGCGCCGCAGTCTGGTAGTGAGTTGGATCATATTGATTGCTGAACTGGAGCTTCAATGAAAGATTGACTAAGCTGATAAGAGAACGGATCTAAGACATCATGGATGAGAAGAGAAGGGTCAAAAGGTGCAGCCTAATTAGAAGAAAGAAAATGAATTCCTGAAGTTCCAGGTGCATGCTCAGGCAAGAGTCGGTTGACTATGTTGCTATTTTTAGATGTAGAGGAATGAGGTGTCTGTGTAGTGGGCGCAGACTCTACCTCCTTTGTGTTGATAATGATGACCTTCTGGTCAATCAAATCCTGAATTACTCCTTGGAGTGTAAAGCAGTTATCCGTAGAGTGCCCCGTGGCTCTATGGTAACTACAGTATAAATCCGCTTTAAACCACCACGAAAGTGGGTTCAGTGGTGGGCGAATTTCCAAAAGCCTCAGGAGCGACATGACCTTAGGAAACACGACACTCAGTGGCTCCACCAGAGGAGTGTAATCCCTTTGAGGTAGTTGAGGTCGTCTTGGTCCTAGGTAGTGCCCTTGCCTTGCCAGTGCAGGCTAGTAGACTGGCTCAATGGTAGTGGTGATTTGTGATGTGCATGGTGCCCTAGGTGCAAGAGAGTAGATTACCTGACTCTGTGCTGGCAAGCTCACCACACTAACTAGCATAACGGGAGCTCCAACATATGCCACAACATTCTTGGCAGTATCCTTCTTCCATGCATACCTAGTGTTGGATCTGTTGTTGCCACCATTGCTGTTGCTGGTTCCGCCTTAAGCCATGGTCTACTTGGCGAATGCTGTTAATGTAGGAAAGCTTTCACCACTCAGTGAGCTCTCGACACAAGTGCCAGCCTTAATTAGGGATGCAAAGGTTAAAATAGGCTGGATTCTTAGCAGAGCCCTTGTGGCTAGTTGTGATCCTTGAATTATTATCTCAATAGACTCTTTGTCAGAAGGTCTATCGCGAACCTGTGAAGTGAGGGCTCACAAGGGCCCAACGTACTCCCCAAATGGCCGATGGGGCTTCTGCCTTGTGGCGACTAGGTCCTCACGCTTTGGGACCATGTCGAGATTGAATGAATACTACTTCAAAAAAGCCTGGTTGAGATCATTCCATGTCCTTATAAAGGTCATATCCAACAATATGAACCATTTCAAAGCCGGACCTGTGAGGCTTTTCTGGAAGAGGCGAATAAGAAGAAGTCTCTTATTAGCCTGTAACTGAGCGAGATCACCACAGTATGCCCTAAGGTGTGATATTGGGTAGCCTTTCTCATTATACTTTTCAAGTTCCAGGATATGGAAGTTTGGAGGGAGAATAGCCTTTGGGAAATAGTAGAGGTCTCAGAAAGTATAAGACTGGCAATCCCCGCCCTGCACTTGTCGTAACGCTCTCTCCGGGTCATTCATCCTGGTAAGAAGTGCATTTGGGATTGCTGCTGACATTGATTGTGCAGCTGGGGCGGGTCTTGCATATGCTGTATCCATAGCACCCATGTGCTCCTCCAGATCTATTATCTCACCACCTAGTACCGTGACATGATGACTAGCGTTCCCGTGCATGTGTGTTACCTGTGGTGGATGCATGCTGAAGCCTGTATCTGATGCAAAGGTACATGAATGATGTTATGCTGTGCTGGACGTGGTGTTGTATGTGGGAGTAATAGCTGTTGAACCGGTATGGTCAGGTTTAGAGGCCGTTGTACCTCTATCATCCTAAAAGGTAGACCACCAGTAGATGGAAGAATATGTTGTCATGCTGTGATAATGATACTATCGGCAAAGTAGTAGCCCCTGTCGTCGAGACAGTGAGAAGCTATGGCGATGGCTGCAGTGGTGGTGTGACTAGTGCAGCATGGAATGCCTAAATAGGTGGAGCAGGATCCTCAGGAATGGGACAAACAGGTGCAATCAAAGTAGGATCCAAAGAAAAGGCCATGCTTTGCAGTGTTTGTGCAAGGGCTAGAAGTTGCTGAGATTGCACAGTTATGGAACCATCAGTAGCAGTATCGAGGGTCGGAAGAGCAAGCAGAAGGGATGTCATAGGGGGTTGGAAGTTTAAGGATGTTGCGGGTTGAATTCCTACTGAAGAAGCAATCTCAGCCAACTGTGTGTCAAGTGGAGTAGAGTCAACTGAAGGACAAGACATCATCAAATCAGATGCCCTAGTGGTGGTTATGGTAATTGCATCAGTCATGGGATCCAAACCAATAAGGGTTTGCCAGTGTCCCAAAACCGATGGACAAGGAACTTCAGGTGCCTGGAAGTTGCTGTCATGAAGTGCAAGTGGAGTAACTAATGTCAAAGTAAAAGAAGAAGGAGGGGCGGAAACAAGAATGCCCTCCAGAGCAACCGGTGCAAAGGTCTCAAAGGCTCGCTGGGCCATAACGGATCGCAAATGGGTAAGGACGGGGCTGCGATTGCAAACTAAAGGAAGACACTTATGAGGAGCTATCGTCGAAAATGACGAATAGCTCAAGGAAAGGCAGTCGAGAACAGTGCCTCAAGACTGAGGTCACAGGAAGGAGCTACCAAGCTCTGGCCTAGGAACTCGCACACAAGACTCTACGCCTAACAAAGGAAAAAAAACCTAATGTGTCAGTGAAGAAGAGAAGACAAATCAACAAAAGGAACAAGTGAGCTATGCAGTTTCTTGTTAAGGTGGCATGAATGGCACACATGCACATGAATGCTACTAACATGCGTTCTCTTACCATGCATGTCCCACATGGGGTCGACCATATGGGACGCACTCACGGTTTTGGGTTTTAACTCTGGTCAGAAAAGTAAGTTTCTCATTCTAAATCCTAGCCAGAGCGAAGGTAGTGAACGGGTGGTGCGTTGGTGGCCTCATCTCCTACAGTAGCTTGGAGCTGTACCATCTACTAGCAGTGACACTACCCCAGACAAAGGGGGACAAACTAACAACACACCCTACGCCAAAGCTATAGAACAAGCTACTAGAATTGTCCTTCGCAAACTGTGGGTGGACTCAGAGGTGAAGATGCATGCCCTATATGATCAATCATGTGATATGCTTTTGTGTCTTTTACTTGCGTTTTATTAAACCAGGGGGACTTGTGAGAATTTGTCTCTAGTTATGCCTTATTATTTGTTTGCCTGAGTTTGTGTGTTTTATTTTAACCAGATAGGGAGGCAAATAAGTCTCTATTCTCCTAATCATGGCAAATACAAAAAGGGGAAGAAAACACACAATTATGGCATCCAAACAGTCAATCAATCAAGCAAAAGGCATGAATATGGCATGTGCCAGTGTAGTGCTCACAAAGAAAGCATGAATTAGGCCATGTGCATGTGCGGTGGCATGGCAATGGTGTAAAAAGGGACGAAAATGCATGTTAAGTCAAATATGTACAAGCAAACAGAATAAGCAAACAGGCACAAAGTATAGATCAATGCCAAGCAAACAAGAAAACTAAAACGAAAGCCAGAATCTGGTTATCCCTAGCGGAGTTGCCAGTTCCTGTGACCATGTCGATGGAATCCTGCACGACTCTCCAAGGTGCGTGGAAGCACACGAGGAGTCCTGATACGGTCATAGCTAAGATGGTGAATCTGGAGAAGAAGACTAGGCTCGGAAACACTAAGGAAAGATAAGGAAAAGAAAAGAAAAGGAGTCGCCACCTAGTCTTTTAATGGAAAGATGAGGAAAACCAAACACAAAGGAAAAACCAAAAGAAATCAAAGCAAAAAAAGATATATATGCATGCTCCGTGCCTAATGGATGTATTGCACAAATCAATGTGAACCAGAGAAAGGGTAAGGATTCTTGTTATGCATTGGGAAGGGGTTAGGCACTCCCATGCTCCCGAAGAACTCGATCTTTCTAGTTTCCTTACTTGCTAATGGTCTATTGTGTGTATGCTTGTCTACTCTGAATGCAGATGCCTAAAATGACTGTAAAAACATGCCAAATCAAAGGGAAGAAATGAATAAAAGAAAAAAAATGATAATCCAAGGGACAATGTAGGCATTGCAAATGCCACTTTATTGTGCGCTCGTGGGCGATGAGAAAAATCATGAAAATCGGGAATACTCGGAAAGCGTCAAGAAAATCAGCAGAAACTCGATGAAATCCGAGAAAATCAAATTGGAGAAAACAATCCTCATTCGAGTCAATGTCGATATTGTGAAGCTTGTTAATGTACACCGGTGGGCGATGGAAATTCAAATCAAACCAAAATCGGGAAAGTCAGAAGAAATCCAGGAAACAATGTGAAAATCAAGTTTGAAATGTGTGCATGATGCAAAGAAGAAGTCATGGGAAAATATGTATGAAACAAAAGGCAACAAAATGTACAAAATACATGTGTGAGTGAAAAAAGTAAATTCCAAGGACTTTTGTGCAAAATTCCCAAATTCTAAATGAAGGCTGAAATTCTAAGGCTAAATCAGCAAAAATACATATGAAAACATATTTTATGTAATTTTGAAGAAGTTAGGAGTCAAATGTGTGAAACTATGCACTTTTTGTCAAATTCAAGATTCCTAGGGTTCAATATGCAATTTTATCAGTAAAACATGTATTTAATGCAACTCTAAAGAAATTTAGGGTTAAATGTGCAAGATAATAGACTTATGTTTGAAAACATGAAACTTTAGGGACTGTTCTGCAAATTTACCCTAGGAAACATGCATTCAGTGTGAAATCAGTGAAGTTTAGGGTTTAAAATGCAATTTTGGACACATTTGAGTAAATAATTAAATTCTCAGGGTTTAATTTGCAATTGTGCTAGAAAATTATGCATTCAGAACAATTTTTAGAAAGCTTAGGGTTTTTTATGCAAAATATTGGACTTAAGGATGAAATGAAAGCAAGTCAGGGGTTTTTGTCAAATATTAAATCTTGGAAAACATTAATAAAACTTTACAGGAGTCATAATGCAATTCTTCAAAGCAAATCATTATTAAAATGATTTAAAATCTTATGTAGGGGCTTGAATGTAAGGAAAAAGGATTTAAATGTAATAAAAGATAGATCACAGAGTTTATTCAAAAGAAAACTTTATTATATATATATTTTTTAAAACATGATGGTCGTCGACGATGGGTCCTTGTCGTCGATGACCGTCTGGAATGCCCTTCCGGAGCATCCTGATGCCTAATCTGGCATCGAAGCTCACTGGGAGCAAGAGAGAAAGAAGGGGGAGAGATCTGATGGCTCTGATCCATGGATTGATGGTCGGAAACAGCTGCCCACCTCCCTCACCGTCGACACGAATCCGATGATGGTACCGAGGAAGAAAGGGATACTGGATGGTCCGACGTGGTGGTTCAGGGATCCAAGAAGACTAAGAGATCGGAAAGTAAGAATTCCCCCCATGTAGAAGCTAGAATGGCTGCGCGAGCCTCTCTCCCGACCAACCTTCTGTCCAGCTCTGGCAGCGACAACTGCTGAGGTCATTCAGGGCTCGATTCGTGACGTTGGATCTTTCAACGAGTTGGAGGAGTATTGGAGATCGTTTCCCTGGTCATGGAGCATCGCTGCGAGGCATGGAGTGCAGAATCGCAATCCACTAACACCTTCTTCCCGACGACGACGAAGATGTGTGTTTTCGGCGAGCAGCTTCTGGTGGCTTCCTAGGGGCTTGCAACGGTGTCCAGATGGATGGGGAAGCAAGGGGAGATCCAAGTCGAGAGGATCAAGCACACTTGGGCACAAATCATCTACTGGATCCGTGTCCCCACCTACGTCGCTGGAAAACGAGTCTGGCAACCCCGAAAAAACCTGATTCCTACGAAGGCAGCCACCTAGTGCTGCTGGAATCAGTTGGGGAAGAAGGAGGATGACCTAGGGAATCATTTTTGAAGGAAATTGAAGTCAGAAGGGAGCATACCTCCGCTGGCAGTGGAGATGACCATTGAAGGTCGTTGGAGATGGCCTGAAACTTGATTTCTTCCCCTCTCCGAGCTTCCTTTTTTATCCTGGACCTCTCTGGTTGCTCTAGTTGAGAGAAAACACCTCGGTGGCTCTCCTCTCAATTTTTCCAAATTTTTTCTCTCCTTTTCCACACCTTTTTACCTTGCAAATTAAGGGGGGATTTATAGGCTTGCAATGGCTAGGTAGGTTGTTATGGTTAGAGTGGGAAGTGGTTAAGGTTGTTAAAGTTGAGTGAGAAGTGGTTGAGGTTGTTAAGGTGAAGTGGGAAGTGGTTAAGGTTGTTAAGGTGGAGTGGGAAGTAGTTATAGGTTGTTAGGGTTTAAGATTTGGGTTTAAGGTTTGATTTAGGGATTTATTTAGGATTTTGAACTAATCCTAGGGTTTTGGATTAATTCTAGGGTTTTGGATTAGGTTTTGGATTTTATTTAGGATTTTTAATTAATCCTAGGGTTTTGGATTAATTCTAGGGTTTTGGATTTGATTTTGGATTTTGAACTAATCCTAGGGTTTTGGATTAATTCTAGGGTTTTGGATTTTATTTAGGATTTTGAATTAATCCTATGGTTTTGGATTAATTCTAGGGTTTTGGGTTTGATTTAGGATTTTATTTAGGGTTTTGAACTAATCCTATGGTTTTGGATTAATTCTAGGATTTTGATTTAGTTTTTGGAACTAATCCTAGGGCTTTGGACTACTTCTAGGGTTTAGGTTTAGGGTATAGGTCTAGGATCTGGGTTTTAGGTTTAGGTCTAGGATTTTAGGGTTAAGTCCAATTGCAAGCATGTTGGCTGTCTACAGTTCTTCACTTCCGTGGGGAACAACAGCTTGATGCTCTGGTAAATGGTATCTTGTACCACGATAAGGAGATTTGAAGCCTTTCCTATTAGGATATCTAGCATCAACCACATAGTATTTGTGTATGTTAATTTAATTAAATGTGACTAAAGTAAGCAATTCATAAAAATAAATGTGTAAAACTAAAAATGGGAAATAAAAATGTGTAAAGTAAGAAAATAAACAAATGTGTAAAAATAAAAATGAAATATCATATGCATACCCTTTGGTGGAAATAGAAAATTGTTGTTCGAGTCATAAACTGCATGATTCAATATTTTACAATTGGGTGCAGTACCCTCTCAACCGACAGGAACGAAAGTGAATCTCATATTAAAGTCACACACAATAAGAACATTTTGTGTGCAACGTTTTGGATCCCATCCACTTCTAAAGGCTAATTGTCACTCTTTTCGAGGAAGTGCATGAATATGGGTGTAATCAATTTCCCCAACACAATCTATAAAAAACGGATAGTATTTTCCACCCACATAATTTATAATATGTTGTGGGGTTACATCCATATTCTCTTTAGATTGAATTATTTCCAGAGCCCATATACATATTGCATCTAATACAATATTCACATACCGACTAATAGTCTCACCAGAATGTTGCAATCGACTTTGGATAGTTCAATTTTTATGTCCATGATCAATAGTTTCAAGAAATATCCTCATTTGTTCTTCAACACTAACATTCCATGTTTCTTTTAATAGACCTTTTCCTCTTAGGATAGTACATAGTCAAACAAACACTTGAGGTGGTAAACGACATGAGTCGAAACAAACCTTATCATGTCCATTGAGCATATTATGGACAATTTGATTCCCAGTGAATGGAGCATCATGAACAATGTCCTTCTTAAGATAAGTGTTAATATAATATCATACACATTCCATTATAGCAAACAATATCATGTCATCAAACTCCTCCTCATTCCAAAATTCTTCCCATTGATCACATTCCATGTCACCCAATTCAAACATATATATGAAATCCTCGTCATCAGATGTCACTTTCACTAATTTCAAAAATAACATGAAATGTAATAAGGATACCAATGCAACATTTCAATTATATACAAGCAAAACATTACTGAATTTATACACAATACTAAATTTAAACAAACAACATTACTGAAAACAAGTATACATATATATAGACAATACTGAATTTAAACAAACAATTGTAATTGCAACTATTTAAACAACTGTAAATGGCATTATAGAAATACAACCAATATTTAAACCAATACTCAAATTAAACAAACAACTGTAAATGCAAGCAGAACATTACTAAAAATAAGTATACATTACTCAAACAAAGAAACAAAAAAATGGGAGACTGGTTAACCCAATTTTAAGAAAACTCATCCAAGATCTCCTCCATAGCCAAGTATTTAAACAACTGTAAATGGCATTATAGAAATACATACAATATTTAAACCAATACTCAAATTAAACAAACAACTGTAAATGCAAACAAAACATTATTGAAAATAAGTATCCATTACTGAAACAAAGAAACAAAAAAATGGGAGACTGGTTAACCCAATTAAAGAAACTCATCCAAGATCTCCTCCAAATCCAAGTATTTAAACAATTGTAAATGGCATTATAGAAATACAACCAATATTTAAACCAATATTCAAATTAAACAAACAACTGTAAATGCAAGCAAAACATTACTGAAACAAGTATTTGAACATAGAGACATTACTGAGAAGAACTGCACATTACTAACACAAATACAAAAAAAATTGAATGTTAAAAAAAAAGAAAAAGGAATGAGGTCATTGCTCTGTAATGTAAACGGATTGGCTAGCAATTGAAAGGAAATCTGCTGCCCACACACCATTACCTAGATATTTAACAGAAGCACTTATATGGACCACCACATCAACAACATCCATGGTAGCATAACGTGGATAAAGAATCTAAGATCCCTATTTTGGTGAAACTTTATCAAAAAATACAAACATGGATCTTTGCAGGTGAGACTTTATCAACTTCTATTTATTTGTATGCCCTTGTAAATACATTGTCAATACAGACTTTAGCAGAATTACACCTAGAAATAGAACTGTTCATCATCGTGATAAGAAAATGACTGATAGGGTCATCTAAAGGGTCCTATTAGCAGAATTATAACTAGAAATAAAGCTGTAAATCAGCATGATATGAAAATGACAAATAGGGTCATCTAAAAGGTCCTATTTTAGCCACCTAGTCAAGAATTCTATCATAATATTCTCAAAACCTTAATTTCATGCAGGCATTTATCTGCATTAATCAAATATTTAAATTTATTTTTCCATGACAATAAAATACTTTACATCGTCAACATGACACAAATTGAAGCATGTATATTCCCCTCTTTTTTTTTTGAGAAATGATAGGATTTTATTTATAATATGAAAATATCAAGAGGACAAGCCAACATATGGAGTAAAGGAAAACTACATCAAATAAAATTCATCCAACAATCTTCTCCTGTAGACAACAAGGCATAACCCAAAATCCTAAAATTCTCTAGCAATGGGAATTGAAGCAAGTACATGAACAAAGAGCTATATGTGATGCATTCGCTGAATAAAAAAAAAACCAATCTATTGAGCAAATTATAACATCAATCACTAGGGAAACCCAGAAAATGTCAACGTCAAACTTAGAAACCTCAAAACAAATGAACAATCAGCAACCCAAACTATTTATTTAGTCGTACCAAACAGACCAATATAATAGAAAGCTCAACAAAGTGAGTCTCAACCATCACTCTGTGTCTGAAACGCTGCGAAGAGAACCTTTGTCGTTGATGAGATATGCCCTCTAGGTTGAATCCACTACCGATGAGATGCACTACCGTCATCGTCACTAACAGGCACGAAGAGGCTAGGGTTGAATCTCATTGAGGGGCTAGGGTTCCACCGCACGGGTGTACTGGAGGATCTATTGAGAAAGATCGGACGAAATGTAACCCTAGGGATTTGGGTGAAAAGTGAAAACTCGTTCGTAAAACCAAATGGCAAAACTATAAATAATAAGGGCATTTCTATGTAATTAATTAAAAAAACCAAGGCTGCAAATGTAAATGCATACCTCATTTATTCAACTTTTACCAGAAGCTCCCTTTGGCCAGCTTCTAGAAAACCATGTTTTTACACATGGTTTCAGGATCTAGAAGCTATAGTTTCTGTGAAAAGTGGACTCCCAATACCCCATTTGGAACTGCTTCTAAGATATTTGATGGTTTGGTAGAAGCTAACCACTCAGAAGCTGTCTATAAGCTATTACAAAAGGGGTGTTAGAAAGAGTGGTCATTTTAAGTATGCATAAAGTTTTGAAAATCAAGCATATGGTTTGAAAGAAAAGAAAGAAAATGGTTTTGAAATATATGATTGTGATTTTGAAAAGAAAATAAAAGAAAAGAATGGTTTTCAAAGGCATGATTTCCAAAGATTTGTTGCTTGTGGGGTAAAAGAGAATTGCTCCATGGTTGTGTGCAATCTCTAGGAGAGGCTAAAGTTGCTTATGTTTGTGGTGGTGTGTGTTGGGTGACCATTCAGTGGTCACTCATGTGTGCTTGTTTAATGTTTTCATTGGTGCAGGATAGGTCTAGGAATTTGCTAGTAGACGAGAAGCTGGATCTAGTCGACCATGCATCCAAGGATCTGGGTAAGTGGTAGTTAAATTTATTTCAGTTATTAGTGCATTAATTTATCTAGTTCCTTGTTGGATTTAGCTTATAGTTAATGTGATTAATTAAATGAAAAAGAAAATGTAGCTAGAGATTAGGGTAACGATTCAGGATCGAGTTGTTATAAAGTGATATTAGAATACTAGGTAACCAAGGAGCACTAGCTTAGGGATGTCTAGTCGATGGCTTCGTAATTTAGACACCTGCACCTAGTTTGTTGTTTTCTTGGTTGGTGAAGTGTGAAGCTGTAGTTGCCTTCATGGGGCGGCACGCTTGAGTTCTTCAACACCACAAGGTGTGGCTATGGGTGTTGTCCACTAGGTTATGGTGGATTGAGCACCTCGTGGCCGTGGAAGTGGTGGTAGCTGTGTTGGGGTTAGACTCAGTGGTGGCATGCAGGGTAAGAGACCTTACTATGAGTGGGAGGCTAGATGAGTCTTGTCACCGAAAGTGAGGCACGTCTATTGCTTGTACTAGTCAACTGGTGAGTATGGCTGTGGAAGGACAGGATATTACAGAGAGATACCCTAAATTCCTTTAAGGGGGTTAGGCACCTCATATTAGCTGACCATAGGACGTGCATACTTTGCCACCAGTTGTGGTTGGGTTGTTTAGTGTCGTCATCAAGGGAGAGGTGCAGTAGTTGTTTTCTCTTTGGGAGGCTCCCCATGATCTTTGTTATTTACCATTTATTGCTTGTTGTCGTGTGCTATTGTCTTTGCTTAACTGGTCGTTGTTTGTTTTTCTTTTTTGTTGTTGTTGTTATTGTTGTTGTCTATTGTCAATTGTTTGTTCTTATGTCGGTGTGGAGGATGTCTATAGCTCCGTCCTCCTGTCATTGCATTTGGATGAAGTGTGAGGCTTCCTAGATGAGTGTGGTTGCTGCTTTGGTTGCATGTGGTTCTCTTGTTTGTTTTTGTTGCTCTTGAGTTGGTGTAGAGGATGCATGGAATTCCATCCTCCTATTGTTGTTTTTGGGTGACTTCTGAGTCCCTAAGTGTGTGTTGTGGTTTCTGGGTGACTTTGTGGATTCCTAGAAGATTGTTTTTTATTTGATAGTTAGGATGTTGTCTCTGGGTGACTTAGTGAGTCCCTAGATGTTTGTTGTTGTTTGGTGGGTTGTCAGTGTTCTAGGAGACTTTGTGAATCCTAGATATGTGTTGTTGGTTCTAAGTGACTTGAAGAGTCCCCAGATAGTTGTTGCCTATTTGGTTGTTGTTTTTGGACGACTTAGAGGGTCCCTAGAGGTTTGTTGTTTGTGTGATGCTTTGGTTGCTTGCTTTTGGGTGACTTGGAGAGTCCTTGGATGGTTGTTGTTGTTATGTTTTATTTCTTGGAGACCTGGTGGGTCTCATGGTGCGGGTTGGTTGGTTACTTGTTTCTGGGTGACTTAATGGGTTCCCCAGATGTTTGTCATTATTGGTTATTTGATTGCTTGCCCCTAGAAGACCTTCGTGGCTTCCAAGAGGTTTGTTATTATTTGCTATGTGTTGTTTGGGACACCCTGTTTGGATGCCAATTTGGTTTTGCTTGGTTATGGTTTGAGCGGTCGGTGCCATTTGAACAATGGGGATTTTTCTTCGGTGTGCCTTCTTCTAGGATATCCTATTGAGGATGCTCGATTTGTTGTTGTTTGGGGTGCCCTAATGTGATACCTAATTTGTTTCTTATTTGTTTTCTATTTGTGGGTGGGTCAAATGACATTATATTGTTCGATTTGTAGAGGACCAATTTCCCATGTTCTCTATTGGGGTAGCTTTGACCAAGTTACGCATCAGAGTGGCGCAGTAGAGGCTAGTGAGAGCCTAGTAGTGCTTGGTCATTCTAGTGTATTAGCGTGTCTGTCCAGGAAGTCGAGGATGTTTTGTGGCCTTGGGAGACACTATTTTGTGTTGTGGTTGGGAATTCTTTGTTAGGAAGGGACTCCCAACGATGGAGTGGTGGTGTTTGGCTTGGGGAAATACAATGCAAATGCAATGCAATGTTGTATGCTTAAGGGATGAGACATATATGTCACTGCAGGCTAGAGAGATGGGTCAAGATTCCAGTTACATGTGGGGAAGGTATTAGGCACCTCCACATGCCCAATGAGTCAATCTTTCTTGGCTTATCGCTCGCATGTGCCACTTATGCATGTATGTGCTTGCCTATGTCTAAAATGCATGCTTGGGATTATGCCTAAAGTGAATGCGATACATAGGGCAGACAACTATGTTATCTAATGCTTAGTAACGCTATATAGGTCCTAGACAAAGGCACGGTGCCGGTATGATCCCTTAAAATTATATGTAGGGCCAACATGCTTGGTCAAAAGAACGCAATACACTATACATCACTACCCTAATGTATGCCGATTAAATGTCAATGCATGCAAGTGCAATGCAAAACGATATGCCAATGTATAGTCTAAGTATGCAAGATGGATCAGGAATACCAGTGCTAAAAGCATTTGAGGAAACACAAAAGACAAAGTGAAAGATCACTATCAGCAAGCTAGAACATGGTAGGTGCGACACCTAGGTGTGCCAAGATGGTGCGCCATCTAGGTGTGCTATCGAGGTGCGCTCCAAGCACTCTATTTCAGATAGTGACTCATCACTAGAATGTTGGAATTCCGACAATCGAACCACGCAATTGATTGCCGAGGACGCTAGAAGGGAAGATGATGAGCATGCCTAAAGGTTGAATGAGATCCTATGGTGCATGGATGAATCCACTCACATATACTGCTAGTAAATGGGTTCATCGGTTGTTCATGGCTGTGAATTCTGATTGTGAGCTCCAAGGAGCTGCTCCAGCATTTCCAAGGGATAGGGGAAGCTAGAGTAGTGGTGAGGACATATTGCCAATGTGGATCAATGTAATAAGTTCTCTTCCCACCCTTCACCGAGCCTCGTCGGAGCTCTTTTGTTCGGTCAGCCATGGTGGTGGCTGTGAATGCCGATTAACCCCCTAGACAAGCCTAGTGGAATGAAGGGAAGAATGTGGTGCCTCTAGGTGGCTGTGCCTCAAGCTTTGGCCATCGGCCTAACATGGGCCACATAAAACCATCACCAACGTCAATAAATGATGTATATGAATGAAAGTAAACATATATAACTTAGGCAGATGAAAACCAGATAACATGCATGAAATAACAACATCACAGTGAAAACAAGAAAGACACTTAGCTTAGGTAAAGACACTTAGGTTTACCTATATGCACTTGTGGGTTGTCTTCCCAACGTTTAGCTTGTGACCATCCAACAGCACTTGGCAGGGACGAAGGTTGACAGATGAGGGTTGCAAGGGTGTTGTGGATACTCGAGTGTACAGTGGTTGTGGACTTGGACGGTCAGAATAGGTGGCGTGTTGGCGAGTGGGGAGGCACTACCGAAGAAGCCAAAAAGGTGCTCTAGGTTGTAGAAATTGTCTGCCCTCCATCTAAAAGCATAGGAGAGAGGCTTAAAAGACTAGGAAACCAAAGGTCAAGGAGTTGAAGAGACATGGAGGTTGGTCAACATTGAGGTGTAATTGACGCACATCTGATGGGTTCTCTGAAATAGGGGAAGTTCACCACAAAGGAGCACTACTTAGGTGTGCCTAGATGGTGCGTTGCTAAGGTGTGCCTGGCATACTATTGGGCTTGTTGCTTGGATTGATGGCCTATTTTGGTGGACTAGCTGTGGCATAAGTTTAGTGTAGGGCTTTGGACTAGCTTGTGGTGTGAAAATGACTTTGGTAAGCGCCTCGTCGCCACTAGAGCAAACACAGCCAGAGAGGTTCGTCTGAGAGTGGCTACCAAATTGGGCTATCTACACCTTCATCTTTTTATAGACACCTCGATTTTGAAGTCACTTGGCAGTAGGCTTCTCTAGAAGATGCTCTGGTTGCGACCACCAAAAACCCTAACCCATTTAAGCCCACACAAGCCCATTCAGGCCTACACTAGTCCATCCTGACCTAATTAAAATTAAAACCAAACAAAACACATTTAAAACATTTAAAACCCAAATTTAATCAAGTGAAAACCCTAATTCAAGTCCAAATTAAATAAAATCTACTTTGACCATTTAAAATCCAAGTAATCAAGTGAAAACCCTAATTAAAGTCAAAATCTATTTAAATCAGTTTAAACCCTAATTAATTAAACCAAAAACCCTAAATTAAAATTCAAAACCCTAATTAAACCATAAACCTTAATTAAAACACAAAAACCCTAATTAATTAAATCCAAAACCCTAATTAAAACAAAAAAGCCCTAATTAAACTCAAAATCTTAATAAAATCCAAAACGCTAAAATTAAAATAATTAAAACCATAAAAACCCTAAAATAGTTAAAACCCTAATTCAAAACCAAAATCAAAAATCAAATTTAAATCACAAATTCCAAATTAAAAACCTAAAAGCAAAACCCTAAAATCCATGAAAATCCCAAAACAAAAATAAAACAAAAACCTAATATAACTAAAACCCTAATTAAAAAACCAATTAATTAAACCCTAAATCACAAAATCAAAAATCAAATTTAAATCACAAAACCCAAATTAAAAACCTAAAAGCAAAACGCTAAAATCCATAAAAATCCCAAAACAAAAATAAAACAAAAACCTAAAATAATTAAAACCCTAATTAAAAAAACAATTAATTAAACCCTAAGTCACAAAATCAAAAACTTAATTTAAATCACAAAACCCAATTAAAAAACCTAAAATCCATTTAAAAACCTTGAAAACAAATCCCAAAAAACAAAAAAACACAGAACGAAACCTTAAGCCCATCGTAGGCCCGATAGAAAACGCTAAAATTAAAATAATTAAAACCATAAAAACCCTAAAATAGTTAAAACCCTAATTCAAAACCAAAATCAAAAATCAAATTTAAATCACAAATCCAAATTAGAAATCTAAAAGCAAAACCCTAAAATCCATGAAAATCACAAAACAAAAATAAAACAAAAACCCAATATAACTAAAACCCTAATTAAAAAACCAATTAATTAAACCCTAAATCACAAAATCAAAAATCAAATTTAAATCACAAAACCCAAATTAAAAACCTAAAAGCAAAACGCTAAAATCCATAAAAATCCCAAAACAAAAATAAAACAAAAACCTAAAATAATTAAAACCCTAATTAAAAAAACAATTAATTAAACCCTAAGTCACAAAATCAAAAACTTAATTTAAATCACAAAACCCAATTAAAAAACCTAAAAGCAAAAACCTAAAATCCATTTAAAAACCTTAAAAACAAATCCCAAAAAACAAAAAAACATAAAACCAAACCTTAAGCCCATCGTAGGCCCGATAGCCCATTTAATTCTTAAACCACAAACTTTATACAAGTCCAAAAATAATTCCAGCGACCCTCTCCGGCAAACCCCGCAATCTTTGGCATGATCTCTGGTAGTCAATCCCGAGAAATTTGGAGCACATCCTCAACCTCCTCTGATCTCCGAACTTTCATACCTCACCACACACTCGATCCTACGGAGCCCTGTGGCTGAGGAGGAGGATCCACGGCGGAGGAAGGCTTGACCGGAGTTTAAAACCCCACCACCGACAGCTGCAGAACCCATCTGCTTCCAGCCTCTCCAGCACCTCAATCCACCCTAGCGCAACATCCCTCCAGGCATTGAGAGCACCCTTTTCCTCAGCCCAGAAGCCCTCAACATTAGCAGCCAAAGCGTCGCCGAAGCACGCCACCGTCGACCAATCTCGTTGGGGAAGACAACCCCACTCATCAGGTATTCTACTTTCCCCTATTCAGAGCATGCCCCATAGCTCTAGTGAGCATCCTTGGTTTAGGCTTCAACGTTGAGGTCCCCCTACACACTGTCAACCCCTCCCTCCTGCTATGGGTTCCCTGTCGCTGGTGAGGCCTCAGTCGTGCCTGTCGCCGGAGCCAGGGTTGGGAGGAACACCTCAGGCCTCCTTAAACCTCACTGATGCTTCCCAAAGCCTCGCAGTGGCTCCCCGAAGCTCTCTTGACCCTCGCCGCGCCACTTCAGCCACTGGGCCTCCGCCAGCCACCACGCCGTCACCTTCCTCGACATTCCAGCGCTGGTATGTGAGGTGGGGTGGAGATCCTCAGGTATCCCCGGCCCCTTTCGATGTGCCGGAGACCATCGCCGTGACTCACTCCGACCTCTGGGACCGTCGCTCACCTCCCTCTGCAGCTGGACCGCCGCTAGATCGTCGCCAAAGTGCACGTAGGAGTGGAGACGCTGGCGATCCGCTGATGATCTTTGAAAGGAAGATTTTTGTGTCCAGGCCCCTTAGTTCTAGGTTGTTATTATTAGGTCCTTAGATTATTACATTTAAGTCCTTTCATTACATCTAGGTCCTGCATTTTTATTTTTCAATCCTTGTAGTGTTAAATAAATTTTTGTTTCTTTTGTTATCCTTGTAAATATTGCATCTTTTTCCCTGTTTCTTTTAATTTTTATTTTCAGTCCTGCTTATGCATGTTTTATCACATCTGGTTCCCTAGAACCATTTTTTCATTACACTTAAGTCCTGAACAATTGCATTTAGCCCCTGGAATTTTTTAAAATGAGTTTTCTCTATGAAATTTGCATTCTGAACCCTAAAAGATTTTAAAATCACACTGACCATCATTAAAGTTGTATTTTTATCTCATTTAGGTCTTGAGTTTTTGCAACAAGCCCCCAGAATTTTTAAAATGAGTTCTTATTGGAAATTTTGCATCTTGAACCCTAACGAACTTCATAATTGCCTTGATCAACATGAAAGCCCAATTTTTATCACAATCAGAACTTGAAATTTTGCATATATGTCCCCAAGTCCTTAATAAACAATTCTTGAGCACAGAAAATTTGCATCTGGACCCTTAGATTAATTTTAAATCCAACACTTAGGGTTTTAAATGTTTTCTTGCATATTTTTGACATTTTTCACTCATGGCATTTCAAATTTTGCATTCAATCATAGATTTCATTTAAAAATCATGTTTTCATTGTGAAGTGATCTTTAGTTTTACATTTTACTCCTATTAGCACTTATGTGTGAATTTTGCACTTTAGACCTTGAGATTTCAGGAAATTACTCAAGTGCAATTTTCACACATCTCAGTGCCACATGGTCATTTGATCAATCACCTACATAATTAGAAGCCGCTAAACATATTTTTCATCCAGGTCCTCACTCTTTTTGTGAATTTTGCATTTTAGTCCTTATGTTTGTTATTTATTGTGTTTACATCATTTTGTTGTTCTTCCATCCATGTTTTCTTGCAAATAACATTTTCTGGACATTTTGCACACATTTTGACATGTCTCAGACCATGCATCATCTCCATACATGCATTTATCACATCTGGCCATCGAAATGACCAAATTGCCCCTACTGTCAATTCATGCACCTGCATGTTAATTTTTGCACTCAGTCTTGCATATTTTTTTCCAAGTCATTCTTTAGCACCTTTTTGCACATTTAGGCACTTATTCACACATTTTACATAGTTTCCGCCACGTTTACGCATCAGTCCCTCTTTTTAAGTTAGTCTACATCTCATGTGTTTCTTTCTTGGATTTTTCTTCACTTTGTTTTCGGAATCATTCTCCCAACATTCAATTTGATTCTCTCTACTCCTATGTTTCGAATTTTTTGATTTGATTTGGATTTCATCGCCCGAGGACGTACACGAACTGACCAAAAGACCCACATTGGCTCATTTGTTGATTATTCCTTCCTTTTGAATTTCATAGCTTTTGCCCTGATTCCGAGGACTTGGGTTGACCCCACCTTTTATCTTTTGATATCAGTAGGGCTTTCCGAGGCGTTCCTTTCAAAAACCTCGTCACTTCATGTGGTTTTCCGTGATTTCATCATTTCATGTGGATCTCCTTGTAGTTTTTGCATATCATCTTGCACATCCATCCAGTTTTGTCCTAGCATTCATATTAGCAAGTTTAGAGCATGATCTAGGTTTAGCAAACATTCATTTAGCCCTTAGCAAGCAAATTAGACTAGAAAGACCGAGTTTCTCGGGCGTACGGGGGTGCCTAACACCTTCCCAGTGCATAATAGGAATCCTCACTCATCCTCTGGCTAGCAGACACCCGGCCTTCGTATTGGCATCACATGCATCCCCTTCTTTGTGGTTTTCCTCGTCTTTTCCTTAAAAGACTAGGTGGCGACTCCTTTTATTTTTTGTTTTATACTATCATGTGCCTTCACCATCTTGGCATGACTGTGATCTCCTCCCTCTTGTGAGACTCCACGTTGGACCCCTAGGTTGGCATAGTCACAGAACTGGTGACTCTACTGGAGAGTACAAGATTCTGGCTTTCAGGTTAGTCTTTTTGCTTGCTTTGGCTTCACATGTTGTTTGTTTGCTTTGTTGGTGATTGTTTGTTTAGTTAGCGGTCATTTCACACTTTCTTTCACACATTTGCTCTGTCACTGCACACACAAGCTATGTATCTCGCCTTTTGATGTGATGGATGTTTTTCTTTGCACAATCATGATGCCACTACACTTGCACATGCCATGATCATGCCTTTTGCTTGTTGTTTGCTTACTTCCTTACGTGTGTGTTTTCTTCCCCTTTTTTTGCACTTATCATGCCTAGGAGAGTAGAGACATGTTTGTTTCCCCCTTCTGGTTAAAATAAAACAAACGAACTCAGAGAACAATTAATAAGGCAAAACTAGAGACTAAATCGAATTCTTCCCCTTTGTTAATAAAATGCAAGTTGAAAACATGAAAGCATATTACATGATTGATCATATAAGGCATGCATCTTCTCCCCTGAGTCCACCTACAGTCCGCGAAGGACAATTCTAGTAACCCGTTCTATAGCTTTGGCATAGGACAGGTTGCTAGTTTGTTCTCCCTTGTCCGGGGTTGTGTCGATGTTAGTAGAGGGTATAGCTCCATGCTTCTGCAAGAGATGAGGCCACCAATGCACCACTCGTTCACTGCCTGCGCTTTGGCTAGGACTTAGAGCGGGGACCTTTACTTTCTAGCTTGAGTCAGAGACCTATTTACCCATGTGTGATCTCGGAGTAGACGACCTTCTAGGAAACACTTAGTTGGTGGGAGAGAGCATGTTAGTTGCATCCATGTGCATGAATGCCATTCAAGCCACCATAACAACTGCATTTTGTTGTTGGTTCTAACACCAGTAGTTTCTTTCTCCTCAGGTAGTAGGGTGTGAGTTCCTTAGCCAATGCTTGAGCGTTCCTGCCTTGACTCCCTTTTTTGCGACGCTTCATTGCTGATCGTCTTTTCCTGATTTATTTGTCACTTTGACGATAGCTCATCTTAGGATTCATCCCCTTGTTTGCCACCGTAGCCCGGTTCTCACCCATTCCTGGTCAGCTATGGCCCAGTGCACCAGCGAGTCTCTGTTCGTCACTGTTGCTCCAAAGGGCACTTCATTTTTGGTCCCTCCTACCCTTGCTGTGTCTTCAGCTGTTCACTTTGCCCCCTTCGTGCATCACAGATGTTCTGTCCCCTACCCTGTGGGACATCCACTGACCTTGGCCAGTCTGGAGCTAGGCACTGAGTCTATCTCAGTGACCCTGCTCGGGTTCCAGATGTATCACTGACGGTCACACTTCCTCAGGGTTCATTCTCTTTTGATACTCTACCCACTATGGCGTCATCCCTTGTAGGTTCCTTGCCTCTAGGGCAACCTGCCTCTGTCTCATCTGTGACCTCCGAACCCTTGACTGTGCCATCCCTCGCTATCCATGAGGGGCCTCCTGCTGCATAGGTAGAATATCTACTGGCCCTCCCCCAGAAGATCAAGGGCATGGCCTTTGTTATTCAATCCATTATAGACCCCAATATTCCTAAGGCTCCTTGGCAGCCTGCTCTGGTGTTCCAGGCATCGGCATCACCACCTCAGCTCTCAGCCCAGCTCCTCACTGCACCCACTTTAGGTGTGACACCACTGCCTCAGACACACCACTTCACTGCACAACATTCTACTCCAGCATCTGGTGGCCAGCCCCATGGGTTGGCTGGAGTGCAGCATCCCCAGAGCATGCAGCCTGGTGTCATACCCCAGCAGCAGCTGTTACTCCCACATTCAACACCCACTGCCACACAACTCTCAACTCATCCTCCTCTCACACACCATCAGGTTCAGGCACCTTCACTTCCATAATCACACCCAGCACTTCTGCACGGAAATGCTGGTCATCATGCCTCGACACCAGGTGGCATGATGGTAGACCTAGAGGAGCACTTAGGTGCGACCCACACAGCATATGCAGTTGTTCCCCCTGCTGCATCACCTTCGTCAGCAGTAGCTCTAGATACCCTCCATGACAGGGTGGGTGACCTAGAGAGACCACTTCGATAAGTGCGGGGAGGCAACCGCCAACCCTACAGATTTTGGGACCTCTGTTACTTTCCAGAGGCGACACTCCCACTGCAGTTCCAAATCTCAGATTTCGAGAAGTATAACAGTAAGGGTAGCCCCATTTCACATCTTCGGGCATATTGCGGGGATCTTACTCAGCTCCAGGCTGATGAGAGGTTGCTGATTCGCCTCTTCCAGAAGAGTCTCACCGATTCGGCTCTCAAGTGGTTGACGCCGCTTGACATGGGCTTGATAAAGACTTGGAACTACCTCATGTAGGCGTTCGTTGACCAATATGCCTTTAATCTCGACTTGGCCCCAAAAAGGGAGGACCTTGTCACCACAAGATAGAAACCCCATGAGCCGTTTGGGAAGCCGTTGGCGTGCCTTTGCATCGCAAGTGAGAGATAGACCCTTCGATAAGGAGTCTATCGAAATCATTATCCAAGGTGCATAGCCGGATGTTGGGGCTCTGTTGAGCATTTAAGCTGTCACCACCTTCCCATCTTTGATTCCAGCAAGTGAGTGTGTAAAGAGCTCCCTCCGTAGTGGTAGCTTTCCTGCACTCGTCGCATTTTCCAAACAAGCCGCATCCCCAGATCACCAGGCGAGCAGCAGCACTTGCAACGGTGTTGGCACCAGTTACCTTAAGAGGCGGGATCTTCCCAAGCCTGCCGTCACATACGTAGGGTCACCCACCATGCCCGTCAATATGGTGAACCAACTAGGCCCGAGTCAGTTAGCTTATGAGCCTACACCTAGGGCACCACACACACCATAGATCACCACCACCGCCCAACTGGTGTATCCCGCGGCACCGGTTAGCAAGGACCTTGCCCAAGGCAAAGAAGGCCT